>JASANF010008511.1:0-39727 GCA_030248245.1 Trissonchulus sp. WLG1_4
GGCTGGGATTCACAACCTAACACTAACACTAAAGTTTCCCTTAAACGTTAGTGAAACACTTGAAGTTCAGCCTGAAACACTTAAAATATTAGGGTGGATTTCACAAAGGTGGTTTAACTAAACCATGGTTTTACGTACGTTTTTATATGATTTGCACATAATTTCGTTACGAAATATAGCCTGATTCGTTACGAATTTCCTAAATTTTCTTAAACCATGGTTTTAGCTTAGCTGAAATTTCAGCGAAACAGAGACCTGCTGTGCGGCAGGTTTTAAATTTCAACTGCGCTAAAACCATGGTTTTAAAAAGTCGACGAAATTCGTAACGAATCAGGCGTTATTTCGTAATGAAATTATGTGCAAATCATATAAAAGCGTACGTAAAACCATGGTTTAGTTAAACCACCTTTGTGAAATCCACCCTTAGTGTTTCGAGGCCAGTTTTAAGTGTTTCACTAACTTTTAAGGAAAAAGTTAGTGTTAGTGTTAGGTTGTGAATTCCAGCCTTAGTCATTTTTTGTTGAGTTATATACTGAAGTTAATCTAAACGGTTAAAAAAAATCTATGGGAAGACCCTGACAAATTTTTTTGCAAGTGTAATGTAGTGAATAAGTTGTACTATATATACTTGTAGGTATATACCTGTAAAAAATCTTTATTAACTTGAAAGTTATTTTGCAGTAAATCAGTGCAATTTTCCTCTGCCTGACTGACACAAAAAAAATAAGTGGGATCATTTCGAAATATCAGCTGTTTAGTGTTTCATGTCGCAGTTGTTCCACGTTTATACAGTCGTTTTTGTGCTTTATTTCATTATTTTTGTCCGCGTCTGTTTTTGCCATCACTGCTAGATCGCATATTTATTTTTTTAGACCGAGATCGTTAAACAACTAACGCTAGTGAAGTCGATCCGATCGACTTCTAGCAGACTAATAAAGTCCAGCTTGGTCTAACCTTGTTTTTATTTACTTTTTTATACCTGCTTATTGGGTATAATATGTGTTTTTATTTTGTTTTTGTTTGTTTATGTTATTAGATGCGAGAATCGCACGAATTGTCAAGTGCCGGTGAACAGTGCTGCCTTCGAGGACACCTGTCCGAATCAGTCTAAATATCTGGAAGTACAGTACCATTGCCAGACCATTAGTTCAGCACTAGCCAAACAAGGTGGGGACTGAGTTTTGGGACTTTCAGCCTGGTGATTGGGTGCGACACTGTTGTGACTTGACTTTAAGATGACTAAACAGTTCAAGTTTTGGCAAAAAAAGTCGTACACGCAAACACTCTATATATTTCAGTTTCAGTGCATATTATGGTCATTAAACGTCAAAATTTCGACCAAATGATCAGTTTATAAATACTAAATAGTTACCCGATAGCTACACAGGGACGATGGGTCATATCAGAGTGTAGGCGTTTTTGATCCCCTACCCCTCCCGAGATTACCCCCCTCCCCGGCTGACCCGAAAACTGACCTTACATATACAGTCTCTTCGGCTTCAGTGTTGACGTAATGACTTTGGACTTTTAGGAGATATGCAACTCTTGCTACGTAATTTCTGTAGTTTTATTTTTTGTTTTCGCGGTTGTGTGTATTTGTGTTTTGTTGGTGACGGTATGTAATTCAGTTGGTCTGCATGTTTTTGCCCCAATCGATTGGTGTCATTCATTCATGCAGTGGATCTAATTTTTTATTGATGTTATTTTTTGAACTTGAACAGTATATATAAATATTATTGCTCAATGCTCAGTATGAATAGACGTGTATAACTGTATTTCATCCCACTTTGCTTAAAAATTTTATTAGATCGGTTGACTTAAAAAATGGTTAGACTCCAGTACATTAGATATGTAATGAACCCGTTTAGCTTACATAACGCACAAATTTTTTCTTGATTGTCCTGTATTAATTTATAGTTTTAGTACATAAGTACATATATATACATATCTTTGTTATTTTGCTCATACTTTTACTTAAGTATATATTAAAGGTTACTATCGTTACATGTGTTTATAGCTAGGTATATATGTATATATTATATATACTGTATTGTGTTATTGTCAGAACCAGTAGAAACCACAACGACGCCTAAACCAACTACAGTGCCAGCAACAGAAGCCAGCAGAACGCCACTGCCACAGACCACAACCACTAGGCTACTGCCGCCAAGAGCAAAGGCCCATAATCAGGGGTGGGTTTATTGGCTAGTGAAGTAGGAACCAGTTTCAGTGACCGACTCAGCGTACCTCCCAGTCAGCGACCCTATTGCAGAGCCAAGGACGTACAATTCACCTATTATTGATAGAAGTCAGAATTCCCGTTTACAATATGTAGACAGTAGACTGTATTCAGAAAAGTCAGTTGTGAACTTGTAGAAAGGTTCTTCATTTGTTCCGAAAGTTCAAGCGAACTTACACAGCAGCTTTTGTGTTATATGTATACCATGATACTATAATACCACTAGTCTGGATCTGGATATTTAGTCAGAATACAGAAAAAACCTCATCTGATCAAAGAATCTCATCTAAAGACTGTGTAATTTATTTGACATAATACCTTGTAGCTTCTATATCAGCAATACAGATGTTGTAAATGAAAAATAGGGCCTATGAGGCTCGGGGGCTGTGGTGTAGTGGTAAGCATTCTTGTCGTCGATGCAAGCGGCCCAGGTTCGATTCACGGCGCCTCCATTTCTTTCGTTCTTTCTAAATTGGGGTCTACTCTTTCTTTCAACACAGACAACTGTATTGTGTCTATGTTTCAGCCCATCCCCCTCAGTGCCCTCCCCCCCTCCCACCCCGCCCCCCTCCACCCCGCCGCCTTCCACGGCCCCTCTTTTCTGCCCCGCACTCTCTCGGCGACACATACAGTGGCCCCAGACCTACCCCGGTCATCAAGGCGTAGACGTGAAACGGGCCTGTCCCAATAACCCGGATTGTGAGTCCTCTGGTTATTTGTAAACAATAATTACTTAGATTTAAGACACTGAAACATATAAGAAATAGCAGAAATAAAAACAAACAAATAGGCAGCAAACAAAATTTACTCGAATAAGGTATATACTACAACAGATATCATATATATATATATATATATATATATATATATATATATATATATATATATATATAACGCTAATTGCTAATAAAAAACAAGCAGAATAGATTCTACAACAAAACAGACTTATTACATTGGTTTACGTATATATCTTTTAGCTTGTCTATGGTTAGAAAAAAATTACTTGAATTTAGTATGTGAAAGTTATACATATGTAATAGTTGCATATTATGTATTTTAAATTTCATGTAAAATTATTTTAGTTATGTAATTAATGTAGTGTGACTTTCTGTTTTAGTTTATGCGGCGTGGTTTTGTACGAGTGCTGGGGTGTGGTTTCCCGAACATCCCGATCTAAGTCGATGCGTTTCAATTGAAGCTCAAACTCTGCAGGAGACCTCAAAAATGGTATACAGTCTTTAATCAAAATTAATTTTGGCGAATTCGATAGTAGTATTTTTTATTATAAACTCACTGTTCGACTGTTGAACCATAATAATCAGCACTCAGCTGTGAGTTTATTCTACAGGATTTTGCGTGTTCCGAACACACGAACAATTGATTTGCTTGTCGATTTATTTGTAATGTAAATGTTTTAAGACCGATTCATACTTACAGCCGTAGATCTACTCTGTTGGCAATATTGTGAGAAACACCATAATGCAAAATTTCCAGAATAAGTACAGACTACAGTATGAACCGGGCCTCAACAGCACTGTTCTTCGTCAAGTGTGATTTTTCGGGTATGTTAAAGTGGGTGATCAGAGAAGAAAAAGAAGATGCCTAAGCCCTAAGCCTAAGCCTGCAGCCCAATCTAAGGGCAAAAGCACCCCCATAAATCACAACTACCATGCAACAGACACAAAAGATTTTCCAATCAGCCACTGTAAGAATCCGGATTACGATTTAAGAGTTTTTCTAGCCAACTTCAAACTTTCTGTTTTCAGGATCTGGACTTGGAGTCTGTCCTGAGCGCGGGCAGCGAGGCGGTGGATCTGTCCCGGCACCAGGAGGGCCTCTACGGCGGCGACACCATCAGTCTGCTAGACAGCCTGGCCAATATTCTCAACCATACCGACAGCATTGCGCCCAGTCTGTCGCATCAGCAGCGGAAACGATTCGTTCAACAGATTAATAATGTATGCTTGAGTAGGGTTTAATAAGGGATACATACTAATATAATATAATTATATAATAAGTGTATTATATACATAACTATATTTTATGGATATGGATGGATACTTGTTCGGATTCACCAAAAGTTCTTGACTTAATACTCGATTTGAAAAGTGATTTTTATGATACTGTATTAATATAATCACAAGTTCAATTTAGACTGGGTTTATATAAAGACACCTGTGAATCCCACGCCCACCTATTGCTTGCAATGAGTAGACATCGATTGCGCGAATGCAGAAACTATGTGCATGTCATTGAAAACTTTAGAGTTACATAGACCCATAAACTTTCGCAAACTTAAGCTGACAATTTAATAGAGAACTGCATAGAGATTTAATAGAGATGCATAACTGCGTAATGATTAAAAACTTCAGAGTTATAGACATAAATATAAATTTGCGCAAACTCAAGCTTAAGAATTTCACAGTAGTAAACAGAATAGAGGTTTAATAGAGAACTGATCTTGACCGCTGCATTCTATATATGCAGAAGGTTAAAATATTGAACGAAGCAATTTTTCTGTCATTGCTTGGAGAGAATAGCACTAAGTTTCAAAAGACCATGACCCTTGCTTTTTCCGCCACTATATAAGCGAGTAGTGGTGTTGTGACGAGTCATTCTTGTTTCAGGACGTGGTGGAGACGAGCGGCAATCTGGTGGGGAGCGTGTGGACGGACCTGGGCGAGGGGACGCGGGCCAGGGCTGGGGGGGCCCTGTTGCGAAATGTGGAGGCCAGTGGGCGTCTGATGGCACACACCATGGTCCCCGGCACGCAGACAGTCACACAGAAACACCACAATGTTTGTAAGTGCTGTCCGGAGGACGTAGAATTGATTGATTGATTTATCGATTCGCCGGGACAAAATAAATGCTGGAGTTAACAAATACATGGGTTAGTAGTACAAAAAACATCAGCCAGGTCCGGGCCAAGAATGTGTGTTTTGTATACGCGATTGGGAATTCGGTGACGTTCCTTGCTGAAAACTTGTCCTATCTCTTAAGCTAGAGCAACCTTATTTGTGTAATACTACTTGAGTGCAGCTGTTTTTTTCCTGTCCTGTTAAATTCTTACTGTAACGAAAAAACGTTACAGTCAATAATGATTACGTTCTTCGTTTGTTTCAGTGATGGAAGTGAGCATGGTTCGGGTGCAGGATGACCGAATGCAATTCCCCTCGCTCAGTCTTTATCGAAAAGACGTGGACTTTTTCGATGTGCCAAAAGAAGCATTATTGATCAACACTAATATGCCAGGTATGTATAAATGTTTTGTATAGCACACTATACTGTTGTAATGATTGTAATTGTGAATACAGTTGTGTAGCTCTTGAGGATGCGCTAAAATCAAAAGTTGGTATATTGACACTGAAAAGAAGAAACTACCTGGTTTTAGCAGAAACTAAAATAATGTAACCCAACATCTTCTAATAGTAATATCGCATTTTTCCTCATATTTTTCAAGAAAAAATGTGATTCTAGCTGCGTCTATGCTGCAGTATTTATGCGATTATAGTACCTATAATTAGACTATGATAAACCCGTTTGATACAACAGCGTTTTATTGTCGCTGTTGAATGAATGAATGAATGAATGACTGAATGAATGAATGATTTACTTCAATCAGATATTGGCTATTGGATAACCTTTCGTCATTGAATAACTTCAGGCATGGCCCGTGCAGTGTTCATCGAGTGGAAGGGGCTGGAGTCAGCCTTGGAGCCACGCCCGCTGGTGGTGGAGACCCGGGACGGTCCCGTGGAGGTGGAACGGCGGGTGGTGTCCCGGGCACTCAGTCTGGACCTGAATCTGGGACGAAATCTGGGACAGCCGCTCGCCCAGCCCATTCTCATTACCTTCTCCACGCCAAAGGATAAGGTACTAGAGCGGTTGAATGTGAGACGATTATGTTTAAGACAGAGGGACTTACTCTCTTGTTCTTTTTTTGAATGATCACCCGACAAGCACACTCCCTGTATTTATTGGACAGTATTTACTATCCCTTACTACTCCGCTCGATCTATGTGTTCATCTGTTGAAAGAAAGATGAGGCCATAATTTTAGAAAGAATGAAAGAAATGGAGGCGCCGGGAATCGAACCCGAGCCGCCTGCTTCGAAGACAAGCATGCTAACCAATACACCACAGCCCCCGAATCTCATAGGCCCTATTTCTCATTTACAACTGGGTCCCCCTTCCAACATCGTTGCGACCCTGCAACGATACTCGTTCGATACTCATGCTCCCGGGGCGAACCCGATGCCTCAAGGACGGAGCACATTCACACGTAGGCCTCCAAGCCTACTTCAGTCACACCACACTCAGGGTGTCCTGGCTCACCCGCAACCACAGGGTTTCTCGATCGACCCAGAACGATTCGCAACCAATACAGAGGGTTTAACCGAAACCGAGGGTTTTCTCCGGTTCACCCCTAACCGACACCGAGGGTTTTCTCCGGTTCACCCCTAACCGAAACCGAGGGTTTTCCGGCTTACCCTTAACCGAGGGACCAATCAGAAAGATACTATGTACACATTCATACTGCACACAGCACGAGTACCGTAAGGGTTGAAGTGCCAACCTCAACCCAGGGCATGGGGCTCCTAACCCACCTCCGGAGACGGTTCGGGGATAGGGCTGTCCTGCGGACCCGGCCCTATCGTCTCCGTCCTGTCACGGTCGCCAGAATGTTGAAAGAAAAATGAGGCCCCAATTTCAGAAAGAATAAAAGAAATGGAGGCGCCTGTTTTGAAGACAAGCATGCTAACCACTACACCACACCCGAGTCTCATAGGCGCTATTTCTCATTTACAACACATTAGGGTTTTGAGTCCAAACGATGAAATCCACAGTATGGTGTACTCTTGGTACAACAACAAGAAGGCCAATGCAGTGCTTTGTTGCAGCTAGTGAATCTGACGAATCGACAGTGCGCCTTCTGGGATCACAGCAAGGACGAGTGGTCCTCGACGGGCTGCCGGCTGGTGAGCCACAACGACTCCCACACCACCTGCGCCGTCACCCATCTGACCACTTTCGCTGTACTCATGGACGTTCAGGGCATTGAGGTGAGACTCCCAATGTGTCAGCTGTTTTCCAGTGGCTGTAAAAAAGGAGTGTAAATCAGGAACAAACCGGCGCCCCACTTTAGATGTCGGATTGGCCGTAAATATTAGTGCAATGGTGTGTCAAGATCTACATAGAAGTGAGTCCTCATCAATATATTTCCATAATAATACTCTTGATAGTCAACATTTGTGTAACACCAGTCTGTACTCTTGATACTCAGTATTAGTGTAACTCCAGTCTGTACTCTTGATACTATTTTCAGCTAGCTCTGTCGGATGAACTAGCCCTGTTGGTGATAACCTATGCCGGCTGTATCGTGTCCATTGTGTGTCTGGTGGTCGCATTATTGGTTTTCAACTGTGTCCGGTAAGGCCCTGCTAGTTAGTTTAATAAAAAAGTTTTTGTGAACCAAACGGATCCTTGTCTCAAGATTATGAAATTATGGCCCAAAACTTTGAGAATATTGTAGTCAATCTGATAAAGAATTGAGTAAGTTAGCAACGACAGCGATGGTCGAACCTCGCTTTTGCCTTAAATTTTTAACCCTATTAGTCAACATTTTCGGGAAGAAGAGCGGCAGGTTAAAAATAGTTAATTTTTATGCCGACTCTTCTGTATGTGTGTAAAACCTTTGATGATCAAATCCTTTGTTTTTTAATCTATGCAAATTGTTGTGTAGTTTTTAAGTACTAGTTGTACTTGTGTTTTAGGAGCCTTCAAAGCGAGCGCACCACAATCCACAAGAATCTGTGTTTCTGCTTGATAGTGGCAGAACTCATATTTCTAATGGGCATCGCCGCCACACAGAACAGGGTGAGTACACGCCAATCGTACATTCGAGAGACAGCTTCCAAGTACACTATCACAATTGAGGGATTTTACTGATGTCAGGGCCCTGTAGCTGACATCTACTGACGAATCTATTGCAATTAATGTAAGACTTGTAACTACAAGGAAACAACTGTCCCCAGGTAGTTTCGATTAACTTTATATAAGACCAGCCGATTACAGTACATTATTGATTCTCCCGTTGTTCAAGAATTACTTTCTGTATATCTGCGTCATATTTGAGTATTTGATGTCTGGGTTGCATTTCTCATACTAATTTGCATATTGATTGCCTAATTTGCATATTAGTTGTCTAATTTGAATATTTTGCCTAATTTGCATTTTATTATTGCATATTTCAGGCGGTGTGTGGAGTGGTGGCGGCCCTACTGCACTATTTCTTTCTGGCGGCCTTTGCTTGGATGCTACTAGAGGGATTTCAGCTATACGCGCTGCTCATTAAAATATTCCCACCCGAAAATGATCGATCCAAATATCATTATTTGTTCGCTTATGGTGGGTTTCCAACTGGTTTGTGGTTGATTTAAGGACCTCTATAATTTTGAGACCTCATAGGCTGACCATTATATAATGATTGAACTAGTGTAATCATGGTAAAGTGTTTTGCAATAACTACTGAAAAACGATTAGGGTGGATTTCACAAAGGTGGTTTAACTAAACCATTGGTTTTACGTACGTTTTGTATGATTTGCATCAGTTGAAATTTCAGGTGAATAGAAACTTGCTGTGCTGCAGGTTTGAAATTTTAACTGAGCTAAAACCATTGTAAGAAAATTCACAAAATTCGTAACGAGTCAGGCAATATTTCATAATGAAGTCATGGGCTAATCATATGAAAACGTACGTAAAACCACGGTTTTATAATACCACCCATATTGTCGATTCATACTTGCAGCCGTATGTCCGTTCAGTTTGATCAAAATTACGAAATAGTCACGCCACCAACCAGTCACATAACCAAGCAAATGAATGAGGTTTGGTTGCAGGAATGCCCCTGGTGATCGTGGGTATATCGCTGGCCATCGACCACCAGAGTTACGGCACTCCGCGCTACTGCTGGCTCGACTCTGAGAACTATTTCGTGCTCTCCTTCGTTGCTCCTGTGGCTGTGGTTATTGCTGTATGTCAATTATGTGTCTTATCATGAGCATTATGTGTTATACTCTTTTGTATTATAATGTACTCTTGGTAGTCTGAAGTCAAGAGTCAATAGTTGGATAAACTAATTTTGACTCGGTTCTACTGTTTGTGAATTGTATACTATATACATTTCAGTAACTAAAGATATGCACATTTAATGGTGTCAGAATTTTGAGGTCACCTCTCTTCTATCTAGGACTAAAGTCTGACAAAAAATAGTTTCGCCACTTATGTACCTACTTGTTTCAGTGACATGACTTCGGCGACTGGGTTCATACTTGCTGATACCCTTGGTGGTCAAAATCTATTATTTTCCTAATGAAATCACATGTTTCCTTTTCTCAAATGGTGCAACTATTTTTTGTCAGACCTTTAGTTTGTTACGACATCTGGCCAATCCAGTTGTGTCCTATGTTTTCAGGCCAATCTGGTGTTTCTGTGCATGGCCTTGGTGGTGATGTGTCGCCATGCCAACGATCTGGCCTATCGCCACAGTCGCGAGAAGACTCAGCTTCAACAAATCAGGCCAGTCTTTTTTTGTGCATTTTAGATTATTTGTTTTTGAAAATGGCAGCAATATGGTTATAGTCTTGGGAGCAAATCAAACGAAAAGTGTAAACCGCTCATCTTCCGTGTTTGATACAGTATTGGACTGAACAAGCACAGAATATACTGCTCCTGATTAAATCCTGTTTGCTAAGGATAGTTTATAGCATACTTATTGTGATTTTTTAATTTAATTTACAGACAACATAAATATAATTCTTAGTTTAACGCATTTTACATAATATTGACTCTTTGTTATGAACCACAGTTTACACACTTATATTATAATCTCTCCTCAACATGCACTATCTCATTCATATTTACACGAGTTTAATTTTTACACAGGGTGATTATATTTTTTATACCTTGCCACCCCAAAAAAATTACATCAGCCTTTTTTTTACACAAAAAATGCTGGCGTTTCAGGACTTGGACGAAGGGGGCCCTGGTTCTGGTGTTCCTGCTAGGCGTCACTTGGTCTGCGGGACTCCTTTACGTCAGTCGCCAGACCGTTCTGATGGCCTATCTGTTCACCACTCTCAACTCGCTGCAGGGATTCTTCATATTTCTATTTCACATATTGCTCAACCATAGGGTAAGCAAATATCTTCTAATGTGCTTTGTTTAACTAATTTCTGTTAGTACTCTGAACAGTAAACAGTATTGTTCTCTTTCCGATTTGGTACCAATAGTGATGCGATTGTGTCAAAGTCACATTAGGTTTCTGACACCAAGCTTGCACACAGCGCAATGGGTGCCGTGGACTTATGTAGTTTTACACGCGATGTGCTTTTGATACTGAAACAATCATGTTTATGAAAACAAGTAGTTAGATTTAATATAGTAGTACGACGACTTTGGAACGGAAGGCATTGTGATAACAGATTCTAGTGGCTCGTGTTACATGTACTCTCTATGAGCAAGAAATTAACAGTACTCTTGCTAGCAATAGTCTATAATCAGTGTGTTTTCAGATTCGTCGCGAAGTACTGCGCTGTGTGGACCGCAGCTATTGGCTGCCAGAGTGCATTCGCAGTCCCCGACGAGAGTACAGGCCTGCCCCCGTCAAGGCTTCCAAAGACTCCTCTATGCTTCCCTCGTCCCCCTTGCAGACCAACACTTCCTCACAGTCTGTAAGTAGTCCCCTGCAAGTTTTCACAAGGGGGTCGATGCTTCTATTGAGGGAAACAGGGACCATTGTTTGGTTCAGACAAGCCTGGATTAAATTCATTTTCAGTCTATTTTTAACGATTTTTTTTTATTCAAGTTTGATCTGAATTTGCACAGCTAATTGCTCATTATATACTGTTTCCTCCAACGGGAAGCAGGCATTTTTTGACATGCAGTTTAACAATCTAACGAGAACCAAGACGGTCAGTTGATCAGTTTCATCGTTACAAGTTTACACTGTTTTGTGGTATGCGGAGAAACGTTTGAGCCATATCTACTTCACCAAGGGTCAATTCCTAATATGGATTAAACGGATTAGATTGAAATTTACGTGACTACTAAGTAATAACTACTCTGAATGTTGAGATATAATTATTTTGCGCAGAAGCGGAAGGTGCTGCAAAGTCAAACTTTTGTGTGAATTTATAGTTGATGTCATGAGTTATTGACAAGACAAATTTTAATCTAATCCGTTTAATCCATTTTAGGAATTTGCCGTACTATTTTTATCGCACTGTTCCTACATAATGAAAGATTTGTGAACTTGGCAGCTAATGAAGTGATCTAGATTTCTTTCCTGTCTTGCCGAGCATGTTATACACAGTTGAAATTATTTTGTAGTAATTTGGACTCAACTTAATCCTACAGTAAATCAAAATCCTGAAGTCTGACCAAAAAATGCTATGCCCCGAGACAAAAAGAACCACGGAATTTCATCACAGATTGATCTATTGCGAGCATCAAGAGTACAGCAGCTAGTAATCACAAAAATCACGCCACCTGTTTTGCCTCAACGTAAAAATATCTGCAGCCATTTTTTCGGAAAAATGTTCTCCGTTTAAGTGCTCCATTTTTAGAAACCCCGCGTTTAAGTTCTCCGTTTAAATGTTCACCGTTCCAGACTTTCCGATTAAATGTTCTCCATGTATTAAACGGAGAACTTCTGAACAGAGAGTTTCGAAACGGAGAACTTTTTTTCGAAAAAAATGTGCCCTGATGAGACTTTAGTTGGTCTTAGATTTAGTTTGAAAAGATTTAATTTGTTCTCATGCTCTGCTTGGTAGCCAAGAAATGCTTGCAGACAACGTTACTCCGCTGAGCACTTACAGTAAACGCATGCTCACAGTTCTTTTCATAAATCAGATTAAATGTATTAGATAATTCAGATTAACTGGATTACCTTTGACTTTTTTTAAAAAATGTCCTGATAGCTTTAAGCAATCTTGATGATAAATTTAACGTTAAGCGTTGTGGCTAATCCATTGGTTGATCACTAAAGTTAATCTGATTTATGAATGGACTTAAAAATGAAGGCTGGAATAATCGTTGTTTGTTCTTCTTAGCAAATCAGTGGGACGTGTCGTTATGCCAAGTGTAAGTATTGCATTCGTGTTTGCCACAGTGGTATAGTAACGCGCACTCACTCACTCACACAGCTGCTGCTGTTATTCACAAACTAAGGACAAACTATGCCGTTCGATCGAAAACTAACAACATTTAGTTCAGAATATTACATATTGAAAAATTAACGGGCTGCGGCATTATATTATTATGCGGCTGCGGAATTTTTTCGGAATTATGTTAGTTTTATGTAAAATTAGTGCGACAAAGATTAGTCCCAAAAAATTGTTCATAAAGTCTGCTTTGTAGAGTAACGTGAATAGTTACAGTTGATTAGGCTGACCGCTGAAGACCATTTATTAAGCGACTACATAACTTATGTGGCTTCGCAGTCGTTAGTTTGTGAATATCAACTTTAGTGCTTGGGGTATATATTTGTTCGCTGAGAATCCATAGCAGGGTTATTTTTTTGTGTAAAATAGGGTGTATTTACACATCGGCCGCCTAATTTACACAGCGAAAAATAAAAATACACACTGATTTACATAACCCTATTTTCCCCCTACAGTTGATAAACCTGCGAGTCTTATTTTTGACCAAAAAAACAAAAAATCTTAGTCTCTACTGGGTTCTGCCTTATGCTAAATTTTTAAACAGAGTCCCTTTTTGGTTTTTTTGGCCGGCCAAAGAAAATTTCCGTTGACAATTGACCAAATTTGGCCTAAAATAGAAAATTCTTGAAATTTTTCCTGGGGGCCGCCGCCCCCAAACCCCGTTGTGTCCTAGTGATCTTGCGTTTGTAATGCTAATTGTAAAGCTAAAAAGAGCATTTTAACCCATTGCAAAAAATGGAACGGTCATTCTCCACCAGAAATATTTTTCTGGGCACGCCACTGCTAGGGTGCACACTGCACAGGGTGTCTTATTCTCTTGTTTCATTTTTTTTATTTTCGTAGTTAGAATGGCAAAGTCAAAATATGTTGTTTTAAGTGCAAAAAAGCGATTTTTCACTTGAAAAAATGCCAAAATATACACTTTCAAAAATTTACACAACATACCCTTAATCTACACAGCAAATTTTTAATTTACACAACATTTACACAGTGCCGATTTTGAAAAAAACCCTGATCTATAGTCAGAATCTAGTTAATTTTAGAGTGGCCACACGGTGCATATCTCTATTAGACACTGCTTCTTTTGCTTTCGTGGTAGATTTAGTTTGTTCTTCATCTTTTTTTGTGGAGTGTTAGCTAAACTGCTTTTGGGCTTTGGTATGTTCATTATTATTTCTCATAATAAATTGCGTTTTATTATATTTTTATCCAAATTGTGTTTAACCTAATATTTTACGTCATGAATGCAATATTGTACAACGCAATATATAGCAAGATTATGTTTCTCATGAATCGGTCTGCTTTTCATGTTCACTGTTATGAAGTTTTTTTGTTAGCTTCAGACTACCTTAGACAGACTAGAATACTAGAATTCAAGACAGTCGGGTTGTGTTATTATTATCAACTCTGTATTTTAATTGGTCGACAGCTAAAATTGGCTTTTCGTACAGTTATAAACGAGCTAGCGGCTTGGTCTATACACGGTAGTTATATGAGTATCGGTAAAGTCCACTAAAAAACTCAGATTAACTATATTAGACTAACTGCATGAACTTGAATTGGTCAAGGTTACAACAGTTCACAATTGTACGTAGCAGCCGGGCATTTTTCGGAAGTTTTAATGTAGCTATCTCATATTTAATCTCTGTCTGTGAACACTTTTAGTTTAGTTTTAGTTTTAGTTTCCAACTTTTGTTTTGAGCTATAGCTAACTTTTCCACCAATGACCAATAGTATTCTAATAAAAAATAAGCCATGTACGAATTAGGTTTACATATCTCTGCTTGGTTCCCTGCATTGCTTTTTGTTTGCGTAGATCCATATATATTTATTTGCCTGGTTACACTCTTTTTTAAGTCTGTTGCCATATATTGCATCCCCTATTACTGAACTAGAGTAGTTGCAACCTAGTAGGCTGGATTTCACAACGTAGCTCTAACACTAAAATGATATTGCTATATACTATATACTCTCGAGTCAGATGAACACATGGATGCTTTACTTAAATTTCACTTAAAAGTCAGTAAAACATTCATATTTTTGCTAAACCCAGTTCATATGACTTTCAAGGATGGGGGGCACACCTCCCCCTCGATCAAAAATGTGGGGTTGGGGGGTCCCAAAACTTAGGCGCAGTTCGGTAAAAATGCCACTTGTTTTGAAAATTTTCCAAAAGTGAAGGTTTTGCTCGATTCAGGGGATAGGGACAGTAGGGGCCCTAAAATTTTAACCCCGGTACATGTATGTATGTTCAATGCTGTCGGAAAGTGAGATGCAGCCGTACCAACACAATATGTATACCAGTGCATTAGAAACAGCCAATCCGAATTATATATATATATATATATATATATATATATATATATATATATATATATATATATATATATATATATATATATATATATATATATATATATATATATATATATATATATATAGTTGTTATATATTGTTTTAGTGTCCTGGGAGGTGGTGCCGACAGAAGCCGGGGTGGAGCAGACCCAGTTCGGCCCAACTCCTCCTAGCCACATCTAACCAGCACCAGCCAAGCCAGACCAGTCATTTCTTCCCAACCCATTCACGTACGGCTACACCTTCTCTTGTAGTCAAACTACCAATCAGTGTGTTAGTAGGAATTATTAGATAATGTCTAGGTAACCAAAAAGTGTTGAACAACACTGAGACATAACAAAACATTGATTTCATTACGAAACGAACAAATTTGAGTCAACTAGAGTAAATTATGCCAGTAGGTGCCAAAAAGACTATCATCATTTGTGTTCAAAGTCATTTTTGGTTATTGAACTTTAGTCCAGTTTAGTGTGTATGGAGTATATTTTACTCATGAATTAATTAAATAGTGTATATATTAATAGTTCTGTAAAGTGTACTTTTTTATTGCTTTGCTTTTTTATTTTTTCTGGTCATGACTTGTGTGTTAAGGTGGTAGTTGCGTTTTCGAGGTTTTTGTGATTTCTATGTAAACTTTGCGCCACCAGTACTCAAGTTATAAGTGACGCCTGATCATAAATTTTTGGGACAGTACTGTAAAGGTCAAAATCCCCAGGCATGTCTCTCATTTTTTTGAAATTTCACCTGTGGACGTTTTTAGAGGGTTTTAATTACAAGAAAATATCGTACATTTTCGGTGCGTTTGCTTATCAGCTATTTTCTCAGTAAATTGACTAGTTATTAAAAAAGTGGGGGACATGCCTGGGGATTTTAAACATGTCAAAAACCTTACCAACTTTCAGCCCTAACAGGTAATCGTATGATCCAGAGCTGTGGCGCAAACTTTTTGTAAAAAATTGTAAAATTTTGGAAAGGACCTTTCTTTAGTCGCTTATACTGAAAACAAAATCACAGGTTAAATTTCAATGCATGGCATACATTTAGAAAAGATATTGTTCTATCTAATGCAAAAGACCGCTTGTGATTTGAATTTGTGAACGCTGAGCTATGGCTTTTCAAAAAAACACCTAAAAACGCAATTACCCCCTTAAGTGCAATCACTGCAATCTGCATCCGGTTACTTTGTGACATAGCGGCTTTGCTACAGCGAAACCCGTCAATATTTCTAGTAATTTCAGCCTTGCATTGTTTAGCGACTGATTATATACTGTTTGTGTTTCAGAGCCCTCCAAATGTGAATGGACAGAGAAAACGTGGGACAGTGGGTCTGGCAGTGGGAGCAGCGAGTGCAGTGGCCGGTGGGTACCGCAGAATCCTATGCATACATTTGGCCCCCCCCGATTCCATGCCCCGCCGCCCCCCACCACCCTGCCCCCTACGTCTGCTTTAATGGACCCCTGCACAGCTTTAAATAGCCCCCCTGACCAGTACGAGGAAATCGGGCCGCCCCCCTTTGTGCTAGATGGAGAGGACAGTGGATTTGGGGGGAGTGAACGGTCATCGGCGCCCCCCCTAAGCCCCAACCAAGCCCTCCCCTGCGCTGCCTCCTATGCCGACATCCTGGCACCCCCTTCCACTCAGGCACCCCCCCAACCGCAGTGTCACAGTATGCCCCAGCTTCAGACCAGCTCGGTACCAGTCAGCCCCCACCATCATCAGCCCCCCACAACAACTGGGGCACAGCAGAGTATGCCTGACCTGACCCCCCCTACCCCCGTGGTTCCTGGCTACCCCCTGTATGCTAGTGAGAACACGCTAGTCCTGTTTGTGCCCGAGGGGGGCCACTATGTCAGCGTTACACGACCCCCTACGCAAAATCCCACTACATATCCCTGGCGACAAATCTCACCCTCAAAACTCATACCAAATTACCCATTTAGATTATAAACCTGTAATTTTGTTAACTGAACTTAATATTGGCTACAAATTTGGACATAATCGCACTGAAATTTGATGCTAACTAATAGCAGCTAGTCCATGGCTAAGAAGAACTAGTGAAATTGCAGTATTAGCTGAGTTTCTTTAACTATGTACTGAAAAGAGATTCTCTGGCATTTTTTTCGTCACACTACAATATTATTGAGGGTTTAACCCGAATTGCATTCTTCAGTAGCTGGAACTTAACTAGGGTGTGTAACTTCGAGATAAATCTTTTAATTAAAGACAATTTGAAGCCAGGAAAGGTTTTGTCCATTTGTATATGAGTAGGTAGATTAGATGATATAACTTTTGCTGCCAAATATGTCATGCAAGTACATAGTTATTATTGTACGTTCAAGTGTGCAACTTTATTATATAGTACATAATATATGTCATGTTTATATGTTCTTCTTGTACTAAACTTCGATTTTTTGAAAAATTTGCATTGTTCAAATATATTTTGCAGTTATGCCAAAAGTTATTTTAAAAAACTTATAAACTATAATTATATGTAAATGTCTATTCACACAGTAATATGTTTAACGTTACTACAGTCAAACTTAAACTTTTTTGGAAAATGTTTTTTGAGCATTATGTAACAAGAGTTAAAAAGGAGTGTGTTTCATGCTATCATGTTTTCGGCTGGACACGTTTTTGAACCCCAGAATCTATCTAATATGGACTATGCAATGTGTGGACAATATGAGCTTATAATACTTCACTATATCCCCATGCTGTGCCCTAATGTGTAGTATCAAATATTGTTAATATATTTTGACTTCGTACAGTAACACTGTTCATGCAGATAATTTTTGCATTTATATCAAGATATGCACTTGTTCATACAACAGAATTGGAGATGAGGGAATGCGCTTTTATAGCAGATTTCAGGAAATGGTGTTTTTAGGTGTGACTTGACTCTTCTATAACAGAATTTCTCGAATTTCCTTATGCCACACCGACGTTGAAGTTAGAAATATCTGTATGAATGAATGTGTACCAAGTGTATTTCACTTTAGAGTACGTGGACGTTTTAGTACGTTTTTAACGGTTACTTTTGTGCTCGATGTTGAAGATTTTCAGCAAAATGACACTGTAGCTTATTTCTTACGTCATACTGTCTGAGATTATATGGATCTTCGGTTTAGATCAGATGTGAAACGGAGGTAATTGTGTTTTAGGTGTTTTTTTCTGGAAGGAATATATATGGAACTAGGCTATATTTGGCTTGAAAGTATACCATGAATGGAAAGTTGATCCGTGATTTTGCCACGACCAATCTTCAAACGTATGAAGTATGAACATGTCTTTTACGAAGTTTTACATAAAGTTTTCGCCACAGTTCTAGATCATGCGATTTCCTGTTATAGCTGAAAGTTGGCTATTTTTTGACGACCGAAATCTTAGGCAT
Organism: Trissonchulus sp. WLG1_4; assembly: GCA_030248245.1. Taxonomy (NCBI): domain Eukaryota; kingdom Metazoa; phylum Nematoda; class Enoplea; order Enoplida; family Ironidae; genus Trissonchulus; species Trissonchulus sp. WLG1_4. The sequence continues at coordinate 18,209 of JASANF010008511.1, forward strand.
CTTTCTCTTTTTATTCATGAGTGAGTTTCCTGAGAAAATTATATAACCCCACAGTTCTGAAAATTCAAAGTATGTTCTGATGATTAAAAGTAGTCTTGGATTGTACATTCTGTGCCAAAAAATTGTGTTCAAATCTCACTTTTAACCTTAGTTCTGTGTGAACTAATTTGCATACAAATCATGAAAACACAACTTCCACCATAATTGTATCGTTTTATGAAAACGTGCTGTTTTGACGTTGACTTTATATACCAAGGTATGGGAGGTTATACAATTGATGTGCTGCATAAATTGTGCATGAGTGCTATTATTGTACATACATATGCTCAGCATACAAAGTGCAGTCATCGCTGTAATCTGTATTGTACTGTATTGTTGACCGGTGTCTTTTGGTTGTCCTGCGTTGCAGTATATTTCAAAATGTTCAATAAATCAAATTCATTTCGATATTAGTGTTTTGTGTGATTTTTTGTCAACTGAATGTCTAACCAAACCATTTGAGTGCTGATATATCACGTGATATTTATGATTATCAGTGCGATATGCGTGACTGTCACCTTACTATTAAGGAAGGCTAAGTCCAATACGCAGACCTCTGGTATTGGAGCATAGTTCGTAAGCGGTCACAGTGAAGGCAGAAATCGCGTTGTGTCTGTGGCCTCTCTGTTTCTGAGCGGCACCTGTGTGGAAACTTGCTCGTGAATCAAATTGTAACCTATAGAACCATGCACATTCGAAAAAGATCGAGTGAAAAGTTGCCATGTTCTCTGTTAATGATTGTATGACTGCAATCGCTCTATTTAGCAAAATAGGTGTTTTCTGGGCTGTTTTTAGCGTTCCAGGGTCTAGGCAAGATGCGGCTGTGTTGCAAAAGTTGTCTGGTGTTTACAGTTGAGCTTAGTGTGCGTTCAAAAGTTGGCTTGCTCCATTATCAAACCGTAACAATGTTTTCTTATGCATCAGATATGACCTGATACAAATAACAGTTATGCGACAATTTATAGCGTCTGTAATTTACGCAGGTATGTAATACAAAGGCTCTTACTACATATTTATAATGCCTTGGGTAATTTTTTTCCCGGAAAAAATTTATAAAGGAGAAAGTTTTCCTGTAGGAAAGAGTTCGGTATGGCACCGGGTAAGGGGGTTTCAAAGATCAAGAGTAAAAGCTTTCCCGCTCAATGATAGTTTGTCAATTATCATCAGGGGTGGACGCGTGCCAAAATTGTCGACCCACGACCCAACCCAACCCGCAGCTTGACACTAGTAGGATACCAACAACTAGACTTTTGTCCGGGCCTGTTGCGTCACCACGACCCGCGTCCACCCTTGGTCATAAGTCATTGGACCTTATCCAAAATTGGATTTAAAGCATTAGATTTACATTAATTTTGCTAATAACACAGCGCAAAATGAAGACAGCCGGCCGAAATTTATCCCTAAACGGCTTACAGATATTATTTCGGTGTGTGCAAAGTTTCAGCAAACTACGTGTAACTAACGCTGCGATATGGACGAAATAAAGTTAAATCTAATCCGATAAATCCAATTTTGGATAAGACCCATTGATCTATTATCTGTTTTACTTCCAGTGCTGCTGCTGTGGGGGTCTGGTGTCTCAACGTCTCAGCGATGCTTTGAGGAAGCCGAAGAAGCCACCAGAAGGGGATTCAACGCTTTCGTGCCCAAATGCAGGGAAGACGGTATGAAGACGTACGCGTCGCCAACGTTCCTACACTACGCACTTTACATTAATTAGTTTAGTGGTGCTTATTTTTTGGTGGATTCAGTGCGCGGATATGACCTACAGCAACATCAGTGACGATTAAAACGTGATAAGCATGTAACTTTGCGATAATCTTGTCGAATAGTGGGGACTTAGGTGATCTAATTTGTTTTAGGTAACTTTCGTGAGCTGCAGTGCCGTGAGCGCAGTGGTCGTTGCTGGTGCGTGGACGTGCTCAGTGGGCGGCGGATCCCGGGCACAGACCACAGCCAGTTCGGCACTTTCGTTGATTGCGATCGGGGTATTGGTGATTTAGTGCAAACTGGGAGCATCCTACACAATAAACTAAGCCCCAACAATAACATGCGATTCTCTGTAAAAATAAAAAAATGGTTATAATCAATGTTACATAACATCACGATGTATATTTTTCAAGTTTTATCCAACAAAACACTCTAAAATTACAAGATCAACCAAGAAATCAACTAACTTAACTTCGGTAAAGCTTGTTTCAGCACGATGTATAAACTTCATAACCCCACGTGGCACCCCACGCATTTTCTTCGTCGTGTAAAACAGGCAGACGTTAACACAATAGCTTTCCATATTAAGCCCGGTTCATACTCGTCCTTGTCCTTGTCCCTATCCTTTTGTCCCTAAGCAATTTCAGGAAAACTATCTGACCAAATGACCCAACTTTTTATGGGAAGAAAGTATTGTTGATGGCCAGCTTGCATGCAAACAATTAGACGAAACTATTTTTTCAATGCTTTGTAATAGCTGCCAGTATTTTGTCCTTGTTTCTGTCCCTATGTTCTTAAGGACAAGTATGAACCGAACTTTATTTTCAAATGTTTTTCCATGTGTTTTTCAGCACGTCGAGAGGGTGATCGATTCCCGCCGCTTGTGCCCGACCGTCGAGTGATGCCGTACGACCGCATCGAACTAGACTTCCTAGAAGCCATCCGGCTGCGACGTGGAGCCTACACGGTCAGTCGTCGCGGAGTGGCCCGACCCCAGCTCAGTTGCACCAACGGATGTCTGCCAGATCAGCCCACCGAGGTCATCTGTGATAATCTGGGCAGAAATTCCATGAATACCATCGATGTGAGCAACGAAATATGATTCTTTTTTGAGTGGCTACGTTGCGGAGATTGAAAGGGATGAAAAACAGGCAATTGAGATTTAAATAGATAGCTCAAAATGTCAAAATTTTAGCGAACGGTCATCTTTTTGCTCTCATACCGCTGGAACCGACCGAAACCTTGAGCCTAAATATGTAACTTGCCGTTAAGATGGCGAGCTTCAGACAAATTTAATGTTGTTGGCTCACTTGTCGACATGCTGTTTGTTCACTGTTCAGCATTCGCTGCACTCAATTTCCTACACACTTGCAATATGCGTTTCAATATGCAATATGCAAATCCATAGTGACTTACAGAAAATGGTTACCATTATTACAGATATTACATTTCCTGTTATTATTTTTACGAAATAGTAGATTGGTAAGCTTTTTGTGACTCAAACAAGTGGAAACAGTGTGAAAACTGAATACAGTATATACCTGTGGTCTGCACGACCTTAAGAGCTTACAGTAATGGTATACATATGTAGTTATTGGTACATACTAAACGTGAGCTGCTGTTGCTGACACTCACTACCCGCAGTTTAATGAGCTAACAGTACCTAAGTTGTTCCGAAAGACATAATACGTTAACTAGAAGTCACAGGTCTTTTTCACTGGTATACCCAATTGTTTAGCTTTTCTTCTAGTGGAGCTGCTCAGGAGATTTGAGTAATCGTGTTCAGTTCACCTACACCACCATCACCTGCGAGGGATATGATTACCCGGAAGATGACTTTGTGCTCAAAGGCTCTTGCAGGGTTAGTCATTAAGTTGGACTGAAGCCTGATTGACTACTAAAATCAGATTCAATATGACAATCCGTAGTTCATATTTCTATACCGTCCGCTTTGTCGTAAATAAACAATAAGGCACGGTTCATACTCTCGTTGTCCCTGACCCTATCATTTTGTCCTTAAGGGGGCGCTCTGAGTAACTTTCAATTAATCAAATTGCTTTAATTTTTATTTTATTGCTGATACGAAGTTGTCTGCCAAAGTGCAACCAAGCTGACACAAAGCAAGTGTGTTTGCGAAGTTTGATAAGTCTAGGAGCATTTTAGCAAATTTTATGACGGCATCAAAATTGAAATTTTGCAAAATTTGACTAATATTTGAAATGGCATTGTTCAGCGGTGCCTCAACCAAATTTAGCAATCATTAGGTTAAATTAAAAACAATTATTTTGCCGAGGTGACATTTTTTTTGAATGTTGCATAGTTAGTAGTAAGTATGTAGGTAGTAGATTTTTTAGTTATTTTCATTTTTATCGAAAGTAACGTTTTGAAGAGCCCATCATAGTGAGGCAAATCATAGTAACTATTTACAATTCAAGATATTCGGCCCCGCCAAATGTATCTGTTCTAGTTGTGTGCAAAGTTTCATGATAATCGGTTTTCGCAGCTGACAGTAATTTTGAAAAAGTACACCCTACATACCAATTTGAGAACCCCGAAGTTTGCCTACACATACGTATTTTCCAAGACATAGAGCTAATTTTTTAGTACTATGTAACATGCGTTGAGAAAAGTTTCAGAAACCCAAAAGTGGCCAATAAAAAATTAGTTTGAAAAATAGTGTATTTTTGTCAATGCTGCTCAACGTATTTTGAAATTTTTTTTGGAAAGATTGCCTACACTAACGAGTTTTTAAAAAATTTCAGCTAGCAATAAGCTACATGTACATATGTAAAACTGTTTTTAAAAAGTACAGAATTTTTTGGTACATTGGTTCACAGATTTTTTCCCATTGAACAATTGGTTGAAAATTCAAGTTGACCAGGATTCGACGTTATGCACATCAACTAAAAGCTAGTTTATGTAATTTAAAACAACTTTTTTTAGTTAACCAATGAAAAATTGAGTGAAAAATTTTATCGCCCAAATTCGACTATTCAGAGCGCCACCTTAAGGTGGTAGTTACGTTTTCGACAGTTTCTATAACGTGTTATAACTTTTGATTGACTCAATAAATTTAGTAGTTGTCTTTTTCACGTTAAAGAACTTGACTGAAACCACACTTATGTACATTATCTAACTTAAATCTGTAACAAGCTAGTCAGCAGACACTGTCAAAGTAGTCAAATTTCGTGAATTTTTGCATTTTTCTTGTTTTGCTTGTAAAATGGACAGTGTAACTCCAACTAATTTCATTCTTTACACCAACATAGCCAATAACAGGGTGAATTTTAATGCTCAGTTTGGTGCATTTATATAAGTGCAGAAAAGACGTTACGGACCTTTAATTTTGAATTTTTTCGAATTTTGAAAAATATACGAATTTTTGAATCTAATTTTTCACGATATAGGCTAAATTAATACAAATAAAAAAATTGACACATCAGAAATTGTCTGAAAAACATGTAAAATAACGCATGAAAATATTGCAACATCGAGACTTGAGATTTAGTCCACGGAAGTACATGTTTACAGATTTCTGTGAATGAAATTGATGTAACGCAAAATTTAAGTAAACAAAATTTTTGAAATTTTACTATAAAGTAGACACATATGTGTGCCAATTTATCCCAAATTTTGAACAAAATCCTTCTAGTACAGTCCCGGCCATAATTAGGGTTCCTTTTTTCGCGAAAGCGAAGACCTTTTCTTCGCGGCTTCGCGAATATTTCCCGTTCATAATTAATGTCCTCTTTTCACATTCCTTCGCAGGTCAAGGGGTCAGCCTGCTTATGCACATAGGCGTAAATGCCCGTAGCGTACGCATTTCACGCATATGTAGCCAGACTGGGCCTTGGCACACTAGCTGCAAATATTTTACAGCTTGCCTTCGTGCTAATTTAATTTTCGCGAGTTCGCGAATGGCTTTCGCATCTTCGCCTTCGCGAAGACGAAGGGACACTATTTCTGGCCGGGACTGTAGTTGTAAAGTTTTGCGGACTTTTGTGTAATGTACTTTAGTTCAAAAAGAAATGTTACATAAATGTGACGTAATCTCAAAAAGTGAAACGCGGAAGGATAAGTTTTGGCATCTAAATGGAAGGTTTTTGACATGCCCGTGTGTCATTTTTTTCTTTTTTCAATAAACGACCGTTTTGACTAGCTACTACTTTGGCTTAGCTAAACATAAAATTTACGAAAAATTGTCGTAACTGGCTGAATAATATTTTCTGTGAAAATTAAAAATGATTGTTTCGAGCTATTTTAGCAAGCATTTATCTCATAATAAATTATAGTTTCCTAAATTAATATGCGTACTATAAATTATTGATTGAAAATTAATCGTAAGTTGTCAAGTGTTACTCATGCAAAACTGTCGAAAACGTTACTACCACCTTAAGCGATTCTAAGATACGGTTAGCTAAATAAGCTAACTTTTAGCATGGATAAAGTTTGGGTCACTTGCAGATCGTATGCTAAAAATTACCGGAAACGCTTTTGTCAATTCTTCACAGCAGCTGACCAAAATTTGTCCGTGCCCCTGTCTCTAACCGGACTTGAATTTCCAGCTTAGTTACTTGCTTATAGCCGGTTGTCCGTTTAGTTGGCGATATTGCTATTGTAGCACCCTGAGGCATTAAATGTGCTTTTTTCTGATTCGAATATTTATTACCCAATGAACTGTATAAATATAACATAAAACTAACGCTTAAACAATAGATTAAGCAATGTTATATCTACCAATTTCGATTAAAACCGTCCTTATTGTTAACCACTGTTTATCACAAAATCAGGAAAAACTAGGTTTTAATCCCACCTCTTTTCCTATCACACTTTTTTCTTTTTAACGTCAATTGCATCTTTCATTAGTTATACACACAAATGAAATGTTTCTCACTTGTTTCAGTTGGAATATGCCCTTAGCCTTAGCTCCCTGGGAATAGTGGAATGCGGGAGAAACGTGAGTGCCCAATTCCTGCCGGCATATTGCCACATGGTGCCCAAGTAAATTGCACTTTCTTACTACATTCTGTGGGTTATGTATGTTCTATGGTGAGATTATAAGCATGTTATCATTGTTCGACAGGGTCAATTATATTTATGTAAATTGATACCAAACCCAGGACATCCCTAATTTGCGTTGTCTGCTCGATTGCATTTTTTTGTGTCATACTATCACCAGTACAATCCATGGCAAAAACCTGCATTCTATGTAGTACTATAGGGGAGACGACATAGACCTAAGATGAAGTCTGGTAACGCCGAAATCGACGCATTGAAAGCGTTCTTTCAAAAAATAGTTCCGTTTTTTGTCTTGAAAACATACATCTGTATGCTACATACATATCGTTTGAGCATTCAGGAAAATTAGAGTATAAATTTTTGCTGTCGTGTATTGTAATCTTGTTTATATTTTTGTAGATTTTTTCGTCCGTTATCAATGTCTCGTTAATAATTTTTGAAGAAATCACATGTATCAACCGTTGGCTTTAAGCTAGGTAGAAGTCGCTTAACGCCCGGTTCATACTTGTCCTTGTCCTTGTCCCTATCGTTTTGTCCGTATGCGATTCAAAGAAAACTGCCTGGCCAAATAAGCCAACTTTTTGCATGGATCAACTTGGGGTCACTTGCAGATTGTATGCAAAAAATTAGCCGAGACCAGGGTTTTTTTTGTGTAAAATAGGGTGTATTTACACATCGGCCGCCTAATTTACACAGCAAAAAATAAAAATACACAGTGATTTACACAGCCCCATTTTGCCCCAAAAGTTGATGAAACGGCCTATTTTGGTTGTGAAAATTACAAAAATTCGCAAAGTGGCGATTTGTGCCTGTGACCTCTTTGTCCTAACAAAATTAAGTCTAATTTTTGACCCCAAAACAAAAAATTTTCAGTTTCTGCTCTTAAACGGCTTATGATTTTTTTATTTTAGCATTCGTTTTTATGCACTTTAAAGTTGACAGTGAAAAATCAGCCACGCTGAGCGATTTCTTGTCCTACGTCAAACTACTGTAAAAGTTTTGCACCCGGATTTGAAAAAAATTAGCAGGATCTGGCTGATAGAACAACTCTCTATCTGTGTAAACCATGCATGTACACGGGGTCTCGGCCTGGGTGTTAGGGCTTGTTTCGGATTTTTCGAAATTTTAGGGGGGCTTGCCCTGGCGTGTCGGATACTTGAACTGAGAAAAACGCAAAAATTTTCAATTATTTCATTTTTTAATTTTCGTAGGTAGTTCGAGTCTCAAAGTCGAAATATTACTTTTCACGTGAAAAAACGGTCAATTTTTACCTAAAAAATGCTAAAATACTCACTTTTAAAAATTTACACAACATACCCTTAATTTACACAGCAAATTTTTAATTTACACAACATTTACACAGTGCCGATTTTGAAAAAAAAACCCTGGCCGAGACGCTTGTGTCAATTCTTCGCAGTAGCTGACCAAAATTTGTCCTTGTGTCTGTCTGTTTGTCCTTAAGGACAAGTATGAACCGGGCTTTATTCTTTTCCAATTTCAGACCCAGCTCAGATCAGTCGTTGATGGTGATTGGGATCGTGATCGGAGTTTTATTTGGCATCGCCGCCATAATTTTCATCCTCACTGTGACTTGTCAGTTTTGCCGAAAATAGGTTTTGCTTTTGACTCTGCACATTCCTATTTCTATTTCACGGAAATACACTGCCCTTATGATATTGCCCTTATTGCTTTCGCGGCCGGTCACAAACACTATCTGTATTTACGCGTACTGATTGCAATTAGATGAACAACATAATTCTGTATGGTGACTTACAGTCCTGGCCTCAAATAGTGTTCTTCGTGCGTGCGTGTGCGAGTGGCTTCGAGTGTTCGTGCGAGTATCGAGTGGAAAAAGTTTAGACAGAAGTTAATTTAAGGTCACTAGTGTTAACACACACGTAAATACGTGCCTGCTGGCTTGCTTGGTTCTAATGCTACGTATTTTCGCATATGTGTAGGTCAGAAGGTCAACAGAGGTCGCCAAACTTTTCTCGGACAGCCCCACGTTTTCTGGCTAAGCTATTAATTACAAGTGCGAGTGAACTTGGAGTAGACTTGGTGTCAACTCCGAGTAAAGGGACACAATTTGAGGCCAGGACTGTATTTTTTAGCTGTGCCTGTGCTGCTAGTTCAGACACATTTTTTCCGTTTACAGAAGTCTACGATATTTCCTGGTCTTGCATATTTGCACTATGGAAGAAGTTCACATAAATTATTCTCAAGGATTACGTAGTTCATTATTCATCTGTAGGTGTGGTTGAACTATCAATAAAAACGCTGTCATTAGTTCATGTAAATGAAAAAATGTCTTTGAACCTGAATCTCCAACATTTTTCATTTGTAAGGAACTAGCCACAAAGTTGTTATTGGATTTAGAAAAAATTACAAAAAGTTTCCAAAATCACTAGCTTTTCCAATTTTAGCTACATATATTGAAAGCTAAAAAATTGACCCCACGCACTATTCGTAACTAGAAAAAAAAAGTAGACTTAAAAGAAGAAATTTTGGAGAAAAATATATTTAAAAAAAAAAAAAAGATAAATAAATAAAAAAAAAAAAGGAGGGGGGCCCGAAATTAGGGTTACGTAGCGCATTGCGCATGAGCGAGCGCATTATATTTTCACACTGCCTACTGCGAATTTCTACCTCTATGCCCACTGCATTCACACAATGCAGCAGGCAAGTGTGCGTGTGCGCCCGCTCGTGCGCCCGCTCATGCTCCCTCGTGTGAATAGGTCTTCACCGTATTACATAACAATTAACAACGATTCGACCTTTTGTAGCGATCTGTGGCAAATGTTTAGACTACAAATTGTCTTATTAGGCTTATGACTCCCTGACTTTTCAAGGAGTTTACTTCTTTATGTGAATAAGTTACACAATTAGTTCAAAATGTTTGTTTTTATTGTTAATCATAAACACACAATTGTTGAAACGTAAGTGAACGGAAATACAAAGTGAACAGTTACTAGCAGAGTAGCTAGCGTATGCCGCATAGTGATGTAAATTGAAGTGAGATAAATACAAATTACAAATATAATATTTTCGATACAAATGGATACGACATTACAACATTGTCATTATTTTATTTACATTTATATTTTGGACTGATTTAGTGCAGTTATAAATTAACTACCAAATCAATAAGAAAATACAAAGGCGATTTCAGATGGGTATTGCAAGGGGGATTCGGTGCAAACTGTTGTAGCGGCTGTGTCCCGTGATTTGACATCTGACCTTCGATGTGAAATTTTATAAATTAACGGCAGCTAAGTTAAGCTACCATTACAAAATCGGGACTGAAAATAAGCTTGACTAGGAAAGGTTGACAACACCTTTCTGGGTGGCTATTTTGAGGGCAACAATTTTACCCCCCCCCCCCTTTCAATCCACATATGTATCGTAATAATTGTAAAAGAAAAATTATTATTGGTACCTGCCAAATTACTTCCATTTACCTCCCTCATTAATATTATAAAGTACTTGCAAGTTCCTCCCTAGTGACCTTTGTGTGACCTTTGTTAGTCTGTACTCAATTGATGTAGACGGCTGACTACGTGTCCGCACAAACTGTAAACATTACAAAAAAAGGAATGAAACTAAAATGTCATGGAAAGAGACTCAAATGTCACCACCAAGCACCAACGAAAACATTAATTATTCGAATTCTCAAGTTAAACCACTGTTAGAAGATTATAGTTATCCCTCCTGTTTTTGTGTGATGTGGTGTGTGATGACTGCATAAAATTGCAATGTGTTTCTGTAAACGACGTAAGTGACATATCAGTCAACCTAAGAGAACGAGTTCTGCTTTGAAGTTTTGAATAAGGTGTGAATTAGATACTTTGTCAATAAATATACTCTTTCATGTTATTAGTAAGGTACTATTTTGAGTACTAAAATAGTCAGCTAAGGGGGGCTACCAAATCAAAAATAAAAGTTGTCTGCAAATTTGAAACAAATTGGAGGTAGCCCCCCCTTAATGTCACTAAGTGTGTGTGTTAGTCTATGCATGTGTCACAAGCCAGCCGTATTTACATTACAGTAAAGGTCACTATGGAGGAATTTGCAAGTACTATGAAATATTAGTGAGGGAGGTAAATAGAATTTGGCAGGTTCGAAAAATTGCTATTATAGTGTGACATGCACAAACAGTGAACCTAATGGGACGCAGTGTGGATCTAACGAAACAGCTGCTGTTTAATGGGACGCAGCTGTTGTCAGAGTTTTAATGAAAAGTGTGGACCTAACGAAACTGCTGCCTTAACGGTACACAATTGTTGTAGCTGCTGGGGGCTGCCGCTCCCTGACACCCTCAGTAGGGTTACCCAGACACGTCACAAAATTGCTGTGCCTGTACACGGTTATTTTTAAAGGCTACTAGCCGCGTGTTACGCTACATATGTGACTAACGGGTACTGCTTTTATCCGAGTGTACACACTAATTATCTGTGTGTAAGCGTGTAATATGTTATGTTCCGTGTAACCGGTTACACGGTTAGTATCCGTTAGGTACAGTTAATCCGGTTACACTATCCGTTTAGAGTTGCTGGTTACACTATTCGCGGTTATTATTCTACATACCCCGAAAAATGTACACGCTAAGCTTAATCGTCCATCTAAATCGCGCTCTGTCATGGTTGCTGCTAATGGTATTCTTTCAGCAGAACCATCGTGTTAATGGAACTTTCAAGTGCTAAAAATCTGACTGAGTTTAAAAACAAGCAACACTATAACGAAAAAGTTTTAACCTGGCTGTCCCGTTGCCGTATTCGCAGTATTTTTGATTTCTGTAACTTTTGATGAATCACTGCAGAAACCAGACATCACTATAGCACGGAACCTTTTATGAAACGCGAAATACAGAAAAAAGTTGCAAGAATGGTTAAATAAATATAAAATATCGCTAACAACCCAAACTTTTAGATTAAGCTCCTCCCAGTGAGCTTGTGATACAATGTCTGCAAAGTTTTTGTTTTTCAAGAAATACTTTACACTGTACCGAATATTATAACCAGTGTTTACGACTTGATACATGTACTGGTGCACTAAATAAAAAAACCCGAAAAATAGCCACGGAATGCAAATACTGGCAATTAGTAAAGCTGCGTTTTTTCTGTTGGCTCGGTTTTGCTGGGCTGCTTCTGAAGAAACTTGAGTTGGCTTTGAAGTGTTAAAAATACCCGTTACAATGAGTATGTTAAAAATGGCCACCAAAATGACAAAAATTATGAAACACACTAAACGAGCTTTAATTAAAGCGACATAAAGCGGGGAATAGGCGAAATCGGTTGGAAACAGTCTATGCTCTTGAAGATGCTCTTGAAAAGTATTAAAAAAATTACGACTAAAAAGAATTGAGGGCATGTAAAGAAAAATGGATACAATAGCACTTATGCTAAGACTAATGTAAAAAAATGTATTCAAATTTAAAGCACGAAATTTCAGCGGGTAAAAAAGCGCCAAAACTCTGATACCAGAAGCTGAAGTCAGCAAACCAACACTAGTTGTGCTAAACAACCGTGAAATTTCATGTCTCAAAATGTAAATGAAGTTATAAAACCAAGTAACGTATCGCATGCGATAATAAGCATGATGTGCAGCAGTGATGAAGTATGGAAACATACTCAAACAATCTAGAAGCAAAATTGACATGTGAAACTTACTATTAGCTTCTTGTCTAAACTCCTTCTGACGAAGTACCCAAATTCCCAACGGGGTAGTCAGAAAGGATAAAACCGGACAAATAGATCCAGCAATCAAGTCTCGATAAAAGTAGAACAGCTTGAACTCCAGCAACAGGAGGTCAGAATTGAGTCGCCCGGTTTCAATCAGTTCACAGCCGGTATATTGGTCGCGACGGGCCAAAGGTATCATCCGTTGGAAATACCACTCGAAGTAATTGGCGCCTTCGTATTCGCTCAGTTGCTTTTGACGAGCGGCGTAGTAGGCTTTACCAGACTCTGGTATCATGCTTTCATTCCTGAAATTTAGATGGAATTTAGATGTTTGGTGGTTTGTAATGTCAAAAAGTACGACAGCAGCACACAGTATATCGGGGCCCGGGGGGTACTATCGATTGTCTCAACGAATGCAACGTTGGTTTTGCATGTAAAGTGTAATAGACTTCTCAAAGTTCAAGTTTATGTAAACAATGTTTTTTTGGTTATTCCTAGAGTCTAATCATTGAATCTCTCTACATAGTCAACCTTTCGAGATATATTTATTATATTAACCAAATAAAAAATGATCATAAGCCGGTTTCGTCTTTGCATTTCCATTCGTCGTTTTGGTTTCGTTTTCGCAGTGATCTCAAAAACCCCTGTCGCATCACAATTGTGCTATACACTTGTGAGCCTTAGCAGCCGTTTTTTACACGAAACGTCATTATTCTTACCAAAAAAAATTTTGTGTTACATTCAGAGTAGCCGCCTGCTCTTCAAAAAACTCCTTTAGTGGGCAATCGAGAGTCATTGTAGGGCACACCAGATAGAATTGAAAAACAAATAGAAGTAGAGATAGCGACGATAATAATAAAACCATTTTTGTTACTTTAAAGTTTTAATTACAGCTGGATCTATAATTATAACAATGTTTATTAGCATATGCGTTACATATGTACATATGTATGTATATTACATTACTAATTTTCAAATTACTTTTATATCTTCATTATTTTCACGTTCCCCCAGTTACAGATTCTTCAGGCTTTTCGTTTTAGATAATTGTTTATCGTTCAATCCAACGGAAATTTTCAGTTCTCTGTTTATTTAATCGGCGAAACTATGTAATCTATGGACCTATTCCTTTACCGGATTAAAGGGTTAATTTTAATCGGACCAAACGGTTTAAAAATTAAGCCTAAAAATGACGTTCCAAAACCTCCGGATTTAACGGACTTAACTATCGCGCTGCTTTTTAATCGTACTAAACGGACTTAACTACACCTATGCACGCAAATGTTAAGCGTGCATGTTAAATCCGGTTAGTCCAGTTGTAGTTTTGGAATGGGGTCAGACTAAAATTAAGCCGCTGACTTATTTTAACTCGTTTAGTCCGTTTTGTCTTGTCCAATTTGGCATTCCTAAACCACACAGACTAAAATAAGTCCAGTCCGTTTTCGTAAATCCGGTAAAGGAATAGGCCCTGATTACACACACATTTCAAAATACACCAGGTATCTTTGAATTTTGTGAAACCTATAATTTTTAATTTTAACAAAAAACTTCCCTGTTTTCAGTACCAATTTTTCCAAACTAATTTTTATCTCTTTATATAAACTATTAACGGAGACCTTTATAAGTATGAGTAGAGAAATGTTTTTTAAAAATAGGGCCCAGGTAGCACAATTTTTTCATATTACGAGTACGAATACAATACCAAAGGACGCACATGCTAAAACGTGCCATATTAAGAATATTCTACTAGTACGCATTTTATAAGTATGATCAGTAATACCAGCTGACGTTATACTTATCCGAAATGGAAACATTATTTAGCCTGCAGAAATGCAAATTCTAAAACAATTAGTTATATATTTGACACCTGCAACACTGACTATATTGCGAAACAGAAAAAATTATTTTACCTATCACCTGTTATATTACAGCTCAGAATTCATGACCTATATCTGCATTCAGCATTAGCGTTACTGGTGTAACGTTGGATCACAAGGTAATTGATGTCAGAAGACTACATACCTTACCGTACTCGAGAGTAAACTGAGTTTTAATAACCAGTGCTGACGCCAGAGTCAGTAACTGTGGATCCAGGAATAAGGCTGCATAATACTTAACAACATAGATGCATCTACATACGTTAGCTATTCCTCAAATCAAGATCAAGAAGTTATTTGTTAGTAGTGATACAAATAAGCAAATCGAGTGCAAAAATCGCTACAGTACCTCAAAACCTTGTGTTATAATCCCTTACATGATACTCTTCCTTAAGTCATAGATATCTCGGCTTTCTCATAAGCTTAGGTCACTTTACCTAAAAAGTTTCGCTGACTAAATGTTTAGGCGCGGATTGGAGCAGTCAACAAACTTTCATGTGGATATTTTGTGTTCTCAAGTACTGCAAGAACATAGTTCCTACATAATTTTAAGCTGTACTGACTGACTACTGAATACTGACTGTACCTAACAAGAAATGATGTTTAGTTGTTATTAAAATTTTGAAACCATCAGCCAAAACACTATAAAAACTATCTAGACCCCATTATGTTCTATAAAAATCTCTGCAAGCCATCAGGACATGTACTACGCTACATTAGGCAAATACAAAATAATCGAAGTACAGTCGTCAGTAAGAAGGTTTTAAAATACTAAAATAGCACATCTCAACATGTTGAAAAATTTTTCCTGCTGGCTAAAGCGCAGCAGGCTTCTTATAAACAGATAATAAAAATTTGAAAAATTGTTTAAGCTTTAGTTTGTTTCGAAATTAGTATAAGGACTGTATGAAAAAGTGAGTGAAAAACAGAAAAACTGAGAAAACCTGAATAAAATCAATTCAGCTGAAGTACTTTTAAGTTTTTAACATAAGTATTAGTACACATGTACCTGAGTACGGCAATTAGGTACTTTATGCACAGCATACCTATTAAAATTATTTCTAAAAAACTAGACTTTACTAAAACAGTCGTGACGGTACCTCATGCATGTAATTTTTGCATCAGTTCGCTCGGAGATACCGGCATATTTACGAAACCAACTACAATTCGGTACAAAGTGTTCAAAGCCAAAAAGTGACGACCAGAAGTTCCAATACAAAGGCAACAAGCACCAGTATCAGTTCAACTACATCGTCTGTGACCGGGAGACGCGCGCACTTATGCCCGGCGGGCATTGGCATCGAGCAGCTCGAAGAACGCCAAATGCACAGGCCAGTTGGCCCAATTCATTACCAGCCGGCTGAGAGTTGGTCGAGGTTATCCAGCTAAATTCCCCTACATATGATGAAGAGTCTAAAGAGTCCAAAAACTGGCAATGGCCAGCGCGTGATGAAGAATAAGTCTCGTCCTCCAGTTTCTCATGGGTTTGCGGTGGATTGGCGGATTTTTCCGCCAGTCGGTTTTGGGTTTGAGAGTCAGCTCGGAGCCTGACGTTGTCCACGCCCCCCCCCCCAATGTTTCTTCTCGCCAGCATCCTCCGCTTCTTTTTTATTCCTTTTTTTGACCCAAAGTCCGCTCCACAAGCGGTCTTCGACCTTCCACTGGTAAGGTCCCACGATCACTAACATGTCACTATCTGCTAACACTAACATCAACAAACGCAACTATCCCCTCTTACCTAACTAAAATTAAGCCGCTGACTTATTTTATTTCGTTTAGTCCGTTTTGTCTTGTCCAATTTGACATTCCTAAACCACACGGACTAAAATAAGTCCAGTCCGTTTTCGTAAATCCGGTAAAGGAATAGGCCCTGATTACACACACATTTCAAAATACACCACGTATATTTTGAATTTTGTGAAACCTATGATTTTTTTTATTTTAACAAAAAACTTCCCTGTTTTCAGTACCAATTTTTCCAAACTAATTTCTATCTCTTTATACAATTAACGGAGACCTTTATAAGTATGAGAAATGTTTTTTTAAAAACAGGGCCCAGGTAGCACAATTTTTTCATATTACGAGTACGAATACAATACCAAAGGACGCACATGCTAAGACGTGCCATATTAAGATATTCTACTAGTACGCATTTATTTTATAAGTATGATCAGTAATACCAGCTGACGTTATACTTATCCGAAATGGAAACAGTATTTAGCCTGCAGAAATGCAAATTCTAAAACAATTAGTTATATATTTGACACCTGCAACACTGACTATATTGCGAAACAGAAAAAATTAATTTAGCTATCACCTGTTATATTACAACTCAGAATTCATGACCTATATCCGCATTCAGCATTAGCGATACTGGTGTAACGTTGGATCACAAGGTAATTGATGTCAGAAGACTACTTTACCGTACTCGAGAGTAAACTGAGTTTTAATAACCAGTGCTGACGCCAGAATCAGTAACTGTGGATCCAGGAATAAGGCTGAATAATACTTAACAACATAGATGCACCTACATACGTTAGCTATTCCTCAAGTCAAAATCTCAGATGTTTAGCTTGAAATTCATTATGTTTAACGTTTAATGATTAATTTGCATTTTGAACCCAGCATAACATTCCGAATGGAACATATGCTAAACTTATCTACAGTAGCGCAGATGCACAAGTAAAAAGTTAGTAAACATTCAAAGTTATTTGTTAGTAGTAATACAAATAAGCAAATCGAGTGCAAAAATCGCTACAGTACCTCAAAACCTTGTGTTATAATCCCTTACATGATACTCTTCTTTAACTCATAGATATCTCGGCTTTTTAATAAGCTTAGGTCACTTTACCTAAAAAATTACGCTGACTAAATGTTTAACCGCGGATTGGCGCAGTCTACAAACTTTCATGTGAATATTTTGTGTTCTCAAGTACTACAAGATCATAGTTCCTAATTTTAAGCTGTGAATACTGCCTGTACCTAACAAGAAATGCATGTTTAGTTATTATTAAAATTTTGAAACCATCAGCCAAAACACTAAAAAAACTATCGAGACCCCATTATGTTCTATAAAAATCTCTGCAAGCCATCAGGGCATGTACTACGCTACATTAGGCAAATACAAAATAATCGAAATACAGTCGTCAGTAAGAAGGTTTTAAAATACTAAAATAGCACATCTCAACATGTTGAAAAATTTTTCCTGCTGGCCAAAGCGCAGCAGGCTTCTTATAAACAGATAATAAAAATTTGAAGAATTGTTTAAGCTTTAGTTTGATTCGAAATTAGTATAAGGGCTCTATGAAAAAGTGAGTGAAAAACAGAAAAACTGAGAAAACCTGAATGAAATCATTCAGCTGAAGTACTTTTAAGTTTTTAACATAAGTATTAGTACACACACATGTACCTCAGTACGGCAATGAGGTACTTTATGCACAGCATACCTATTAAAATTATTTCTAAAAAACTAGACTTTTTACTAAAACAGTCGAGACGGTACCTCATGCATGTAATTTTTGCATCAGTTCGCTCGGAGCTACCGGAATATTTACGAAACCAACTACAATTCGGTACAAAGTGTTCAAAGCCAAAAAGTGACGACCAGAAGTTCCAATACAAAGGCAACGAGCGCCAGTATCAGTTCAACTACATCGTCTGTGACCGGTAGGGCAAAAAAGTTAAACTTTAACTTTAACTGAAATTAAAAAAGTTAGGGGTCTTCCTTTCACTTTAACTTTAACTCCAAAAAAAGTTAAAGGTCTTACTTTAACTGTAACTTTAACTTAAAATGAAACACCCTTACTTTAACTTTAAATTAAAGTTATTTAAAAAAGTTATATAAAAGTCATTGATTTTTGGCTTGCTTTAACTTAAATTGATGCCTGAGCCTTACTTTAACTGTAACTTTAACTTAAATTGAAGCAATGGCCTTGACTTTAACTTTAACTTTAACGTAAATGAAAATGGTTTGACTTTTTTGCCCTAGTGACCTGGTGACGCGCGCACTTATGCCCGACGGGCATCGCCATCGAGCAGCTCGAAGAACGCCAAATGCACAGGCCAGTTGGCTCGATTCATCACCAGCCGGCTGAGAGTTGGTCGAGGTTATCCAGCGAAATTCCACCTACATATGATGAAGTCTAAAGAGTCCAAAAACTGGCAATGGCCAGCGCGTGATGTTGAAGAATAAGTCTCGTCCTCCAGTTTCTCATGGGTTTGCGGTGGATTGGCGGATTTTTCCGCCAGTCGGTTTTGGGTTTGAGAGTCAGCTCGGAGCCTGACGTTGTCCACGCCCCCCCCCAATGTTTCTTCTCGCCAGCATCCTCCGCTTCTTTTTTATTCCTTTTTTTGACCCAAACTCCGCTCCACAAGCGGTCTTCGACCTTCCACTGGTAAGGTCCCACGATCACTAACATGACACTATCTGCTAACACTAACATCAACAAACGCAACTATCCCCTCTTACCTAACTGACACCAGACTGACAATCCACCCGTTTTGAGTGCGGCAAAAGAAATTACAGTTGGATAAATACAATTGGTGTTACTGAGTCAGTCATAAATATCATACGAGAAGGGTATAGAATTATAGTTTTACCAGCGGTTTTTTCTCGTTAATTTTTTTAAAAGCCAATCTGCTTTGCTTCATAAATAAATTGTGGCGACTGAAATGGAAACGCTTTTTGCTAAAAATTGTGTGCGCTTGTTATGATTATAAACCTGTGACCAAACCCTAAACCAAAAGTTGAACCCAATCTATGTTGTGGTTCACTTGACTAAAAAATTTACCACATATGAGCATGTTTTTTAGATAAGTTAAATGTCAAGATCTAAAAACAAGTCTTGTAAAACAAAGCACGACGGACACAGTTTCTTCTTTTGACTTGAAGTCCCGTTATCACCATATAAAAATTGGGTAGGACACCAGCAGTATTTTTGTCGGTCAGACAATCAAGGAAATTAAAATTAAATTTTACGGAGCTGCCGTTCGAACAAGAAACGCTTTCTATGTGTTCACAAATATATTAAGACCATTGATAGCTTAGTGGAGAGGGTAAATAAAAAATTTTCAGTTATTTGAATGCGAATTTTGCAACGGCACAAAACATATGACGTGTACGTGTACGCATGCCGCATTACAGCTACAACAGCGCTGGTTCGCTTGAGGCCACCAGGAAATGCGTATGGGAGCCAACCCAAATGCTGACCTTACAGCTCTATTTCAGTTGTAGGAAAATTAAATTTTTTAAGAAAAAAAATGAATGAATAAAAATTCACAATATAAAGAATTAAAGAAAGTAATGTAATTGAGAGACGCCTACTTATTATACGAAAAACTGAATTCAGAAACTGTTGATCTGCGAGCTCAAAAATGAGCGATTTGAAGCTAATATTAGCAGAAAATTGCAATCAGGCAAAAAATATTTGCGATTCAACATTTCCTCATTAACCCTTTAATGCCCAGAGCATCTCACTCCAGGCACCCTGATTCTGAAATGCACCTTTCTAAGCAGAAAGGCATTTCAGCTACAATGGTTAGTGTCACGTGTGAATCATCCATAGTCTCGTACGTACGGAATTTTTACTAATATGCAAATTAGGTAGCGGGCTGGTATATATACGCGTCTCGCTCGCTACCGCTAGTTTCTTTAGCTAAGCGTAAGGACGCGCGCCCATGATGACACTAACCATTGTAGCTGAAATGCCTTTCTGCTTAGAAAGGTGCATTTCATGCTACTGCTGGTTAGTGTCACGTGTGAATTTTCAACCAAGCGCACGTCCCGCCGGTCTAATTTTTCCGGCTTTGTGCAGAGAGGATGCAATATAGGATACTGCAAGGTAGCATGTACAATCAGGCGCAAGTTGTTCAAATCAACGTTCACTGTTAACCAGAAACAACATAACAAGTTCATAGTAAACAAAGAAAAACAAATTAACAAAAATGACAGATAACACGTTTATTTTAACGGGTTGCAGCGCCTTCTAATTCAGCCGGCTGAGCAGCCAGGGGTCGTCAGCAGTCCGAGAACATGGCTTCTTGGAAAGGTAATTGCGGATGGGGGATCTTGTAATGTATGAAAAAAACCGAACAATTAGACCATTGTGCTGAAGCGAGAATACTAGACAATGATACACCCCTATTGTAGGCAAAGGTCGCGGCAACAGATCTGACTGAGTGGGCGTTAGTGCCTGCCGCAGTGTCTGATGGTGCTGCTTGTGATATAAATCCGCAGATCCATTTAGCTATTGTAGCCGTTGAAACTTCCTTATAGGGATTGACCGGGGCAAGAAACAGTCGCTGTCGCGGTTTTCGGTGCTTATAAGTCTGAGAAATGTATGCCTTTAAGTGTGCTACTGATTGAGTCCGGTACAGTAGAGTTCTGGCCGGGCCCGTCGCGGGCCGCGGACCCCGGGCCGGGCCCCGGGCCGGGCCGGCCCGGGCCCGGCCCGTAGCCAATTGGGGTCAAGTCGGCCCGGCCCGGGCCCGGCCCGGAAAATTCCGGGCCGTACAATTAAGACAGGCCCGCCGGGCCGTCGCGGGCCCGGGCCCGGGCCGGCTCCGGGTCGAACTGAACTGAGCTCGCCGCTGGGCCGAGCTCCTTGTGCGTAGCACATTTATTGATTTTTACCCGTGCCGTACGCTCTTACACTGGATACTGATGATACATTGGATACGCTGGTACACACACACTTCACCGGCTAGCTTGAACTCAAAGTCGAAAGGCAAATTAAGGTCTATATGAGTCTGTGACTATATGAATGTGTGTATTTTTACTAGAGATCGGCCGCTAAGCCAAGTGTCGGCCCCGGGCCGCAGCCATATTCACGGGGCCGGCCCCGGGCCGGCCCGGACCCGGCATCGGCCCCCGGCCCGCCACCGGCACCGGGCCGGCCCGGGGCCGTTGCAGTCGGCCCGGGGCCGGCCCGGTCGGCCTGGCCGGCCCGGTCAGCCCGGCTGCTGCCCGCTGTTTGCCGAGAATCGGCCAGGGACCGGCACGGTCAGCCAGGTGGGCCCTGGTTCGCTTGATCAGTAATAAAGACTGCTAAAGTCCAAGGACGACTGTAGCTCACTAATAATTTACATACAACTGTAACGTTTTGTATTACAAACACAAAGCTGCCCCTTAAAGTAGGTAGCAGTGTTATTCCCCAGCTGTTGCTTTGATAAGATAGCGCGAGCTCTCTTACCTTACA
>JASANF010008514.1:0-10626 GCA_030248245.1 Trissonchulus sp. WLG1_4
CACACTTTATCGCTCAATCTTACCTTAGAAGTACATTAAACATTAGGCGAAAGAAAATACAACAGTTCTATTTTCTACAGTATATAAAGACTAGTGCATAATCTCTAGCTAACATAATTACAATTAATAATGCAAAAAACGCGACAGCTAAGTACCTACGATTGCCTACGTTAACAGCAAAAGGATATCATACAATGGCATGAGCATGGAGCAGACAGTTTAGATAAAACTAACTAAGGGCCTTATCCAAAATTGGATTTAACGGATTAGATTTCAATTAACTTTGCTAATAACACAGCACAAAATTAAAATAGCCGGCCGAAATTTCGCTCTACATGGCTTACATACATTATCTCGGTGTGTGCCAAGTTTCAGTAAATTACTTTTAACTTAGCTCAAGTTACAACGAAACCTTCAACAATAAAACAAGACCCATCAGGTTTTGCTCACAAATTTCATATAACTAGATTACATTAATTATTTCAGGTTCACGATTATGTTACTGTTAAATAATAAATGCCAATTCAGTTAACATGAATTTATGACAAATAAAAATTTTCGTAATAATTTTTGTAAAAGAAAAAAATAGAAGATACACGGTCTCTATCGTTTTATATAAATTTAAATATAAAAAACAGATAAAAAATCATTAAAAACGGAGTGTTTATTTATGTATGACAAATAACCGCAAATCACTAAGAACATAACAACAACAAACATCTAAATAAACAAACTATATATACATAGTAAATAGTAAAATACTTTAATCAGTTTTTGCCGCATATTGTTACTGAACACATATTATATGCTTAAATGATGAGCATGAAAAATATTAGATACTTGCTTAATAAGTACAAATATAAGTCAACTCCTGAACGTAACAAACAACGCGAAATGAAGTTCACCTTTTGAATAACTTGAAAAGTTGATTTGCCGTAAGATTATTTTATTTTTTGTATTCAAAACACTAACGAGCCTTGGTTTAGAAAGCTTTACACGTCTAGAATTTATAACAAAATAAAAATCTCCCAAAATGTTAACTCAATTTGAAACGGCGTAGCTCATCGATTTCGATGATCTATGGCAAAAAATAATGAGTTTGGACCAATAATAAAATCCAATATCATCATCTGTAGGGATCTTTGGCCACGCTGGACTGACTAGCGGCTTCTTTGTCGGCTTTCTCAACGTCGGCCATAAACCCTTCACAACTGAGCGATTTCTCACGATACTTTCTGCAACACTGAATCATGGCATCCATTTCTTTGTCGCAGCGGGACACATCCCCATGGTATTCTGAAATAAAAAAAATTAAATAAAAATAAAAATTGTAATAAAAAGTTTCAACGCAATCAGATTGATACAGTTGTGTACTGTTAATTGACGCAACAGTAAAATTTTTTATGCAGGCGACTCACTGCGATTGTTTCCTATAAACTGAAAAAAAGTTCAACTTCAAAATTTAGTTTCAAAACTCAAGCCCGATAAAAATAGACGAGTGTACATCAAAATGTTTGCATTGGTTCATCGCTAAATATTCATTACTTGTCTGCAGCCGTTACCGAGTGCCAAGTCGTAATTTTTTTATTGTAATCTTTCTTATTTTTCAAACTTGCAAATTTTAAAAAACTCTAAAGCACGGTTTTTTTTGCTCAAATTTGTGCTCATTTGAGCATTGGAACAAAAAAATGAGCATTGAAAAATAAAAATGAGCATCAACTGAGCATTGCTGATATTGCCCAAAGACGTAGCCAGAAGGAATTGCTGATACCTCTCCAGTTGACCAAATTCGGTCTAAAAATTGAAAAAATCTCCAATTTTTTCTGGGGGCTAGCCCCCCCCCCAGACCGCTGTAATCTTGTATGTATATTGGCATACCTCGGTACCGTTATTTTAATTATGGAAGATATGGCCGCTAATTTTATATTTAAAATAAATAAATACAATTTGTAAAATACTTTGAATTTAATACAAATATTAATAATGACAGTTATCGATTTTTTAAATTTAATATTAATATAAATGAGTTTAAAATTTTTTAATATAGTAAATAATTTTTGCTTGACAAATGCTCTAACGTTGTGAGGCACCCTCTTCACCTTTACATTTCTAAATTAATCGTTTGCCTTCCTTTCTATCACGGGTGTGATCCCTTTGTGGTTTCTGTGCTCTTGTCTTGAAGACAACTTGAAACTTCTTAAAATGAGTTCAAATCGTAGACGATCGCTTGAGAATGAGAAGCAAAAAGCAAAACCACTCGAATCAGAACAATAACCCGGCGGGGTTATTGCTCAGATTTGATTACCCAACACAATAATGCCCAGACGGACTATTTGGGACAACCCAACGTGATAAATATTAAATACCCAATCTAAGCTATTAAACTTGGCTAGTTTATTTATTCTAGCAAGAGTACCTACATAATAGGAAGAGTATGACCCTCAATCTATATTTTTATGTATATATATTTATTTTTAGTTAATTAACTTATTTATAATTTTAATATAAATACAGCGTCTCATCTGGCAGGCATATTCAACACACGCATATGTTTGTCTCATATATGCCTAGCTTTTATTAAAAATAAAGTCAATTTTTAATACTAAACGGCTATTTTATTTGTAAGGTAATATGAATACAGTTCTTAAAATATTTTTGATTTAATTTTAATAAAAATAAAATTCTCAAATTATTTTTACTTTAATATAGGTATATTAATAGAAATACAATTCCTATAATATTTAAACAATATTCTTACAATTTACTAAACAGTATACACTATCCTAACTTTCAGAAAGGCATAATTAATAACGATAATACTTTTGGAACGGCATATCATAGAAACTTTTGCACCATCAGTTGCGCAAAAAAATTTCGCCATTGCACAACTTTTCAATTTTAATCTTAATTAACAAATATTAATTACTGCAATAACGGTACCGGATCTGGGTTGTCTCAATATGGGCATTATTTATTAATTGATATTGAAAATGGAAGGTCACAAAATTATATTGCTAATAAAATAACTATTTGAATTGAAAGTGAAATTTAAATGGTAGTTTTAACTTCAGTGATGCTCGCTTGCTTGTTGAAGGCGTGTCAGTTAGTCGGCATCGGCAACGCTGGACCGAACTGTATGCCTGTCTGTGCATGTAATCTGTGTCAGTGAACAGACATGATTGAAACATTTATATCGAAAATATCGACTTTCAATTATTCTTTTCAATTGAGCGCAGAGTCTGCTGTTTTTTGTGACACGCATTGGCATGATTTTTAAAAAAATTGCATACCTATGGGCTGCACAGTGAGCACGACTACTCGGTTGCCATTGCCAATAAGTTGTGTCTTGTTACCGCAAACAAATGAAATTGAATAAAATTAACTCTGTGGTGGGCTGTCTGGTTAAGAGGGGGGAGGGCTGAACTAAAGGCGTAAAAGGTCTATTTCGGCCGTAGGTCGTTCCAGCCGATTAGCTGGAATAGGCCAGTGTCATAGCCTACTCTTCTCTATTATGTACTCTTGGTAGTATATATGTACGCCAGCATGTATGTACAAAATTATAGTATTTTTGCACGCTTTCTGGCTGTCCCTCATATCGTCCAAACAATAGCCGTCAACGAAATCAGCCTAAGCTACAGGTGCGTGAAATACAAAAAACAAAGCCAGTAAAAGCATTCTACTATAGAATAAAAACATTAACCAACAACACAACTACAAAATGTAGTATAATAGAAAACCAGGACACACTTTATCGCTCAATCTTACCTTAGAAGTACATTAAACATTAGGCGAAAGAAAATACAACAGTTCTATTTTCTACAGTATATAAAGACTAGTGCATAATCTCTAGCTAACATAATTACAATTAATAATGCAAAAAACGCGACAGCTAAGTACCTACGATTGCCTACGTTAACAGCAAAAGGATATCATACAATGGCATGAGCATGGAGCAGACAGTTTAGATAAAACTAACTAAGGGCCTTATCCAAAATTGGATTTAACGGATTAGATTTCAATTAACTTTGCTAATAACACAGCACAAAATTAAAATAGCCGGCCGAAATTTCGCTCTACATGGCTTACATACATTATCTCGGTGTGTGCCAAGTTTCAGTAAATTACTTTTAACTTAGCTCAAGTTACAACGAAACCTTCAACAATAAAACAAGACCCATCAGGTTTTGCTCACAAATTTCATATAACTAGATTACATTAATTATTTCAGGTTCACGATTATGTTACTGTTAAATAATAAATGCCAATTCAGTTAACATGAATTTATGACAAATAAAAATTTTCGTAATAATTTTTGTAAAAGAAAAAAATAGAAGATACACGGTCTCTATCGTTTTATATAAATTTAAATATAAAAAACAGATAAAAAATCATTAAAAACGGAGTGTTTATTTATGTATGACAAATAACCGCAAATCACTAAGAACATAACAACAACAAACATCTAAATAAACAAACTATATATACATAGTAAATAGTAAAATACTTTAATCAGTTTTTGCCGCATATTGTTACTGAACACATATTATATGCTTAAATGATGAGCATGAAAAATATTAGATACTTGCTTAATAAGTACAAATATAAGTCAACTCCTGAACGTAACAAACAACGCGAAATGAAGTTCACCTTTTGAATAACTTGAAAAGTTGATTTGCCGTAAGATTATTTTATTTTTTGTATTCAAAACACTAACGAGCCTTGGTTTAGAAAGCTTTACACGTCTAGAATTTATAACAAAATAAAAATCTCCCAAAATGTTAACTCAATTTGAAACGGCGTAGCTCATCGATTTCGATGATCTATGGCAAAAAATAATGAGTTTGGACCAATAATAAAATCCAATATCATCATCTGTAGGGATCTTTGGCCACGCTGGACTGACTAGCGGCTTCTTTGTCGGCTTTCTCAACGTCGGCCATAAACCCTTCACAACTGAGCGATTTCTCACGATACTTTCTGCAACACTGAATCATGGCATCCATTTCTTTGTCGCAGCGGGACACATCCCCATGGTATTCTGAAATAAAAAAAATTAAATAAAAATAAAAATTGTAATAAAAAGTTTCAACGCAATCAGATTGATACAGTTGTGTACTGTTAATTGACGCAACAGTAAAATTTTTTATGCAGGCGACTCACTGCGATTGTTTCCTATAAACTGAAAAAAAGTTCAACTTCAAAATTTAGTTTCAAAACTCAAGCCCGATAAAAATAGACGAGTGTACATCAAAATGTTTGCATTGGTTCATCGCTAAATATTCATTACTTGTCTGCAGCCGTTACCGAGTGCCAAGTCGTCATTTTTTTATTGTAATCTTTCTTATTTTTCAAACTTGCAAATTTTAAAAAACTCTAAAGCACGGTTTTTTTTGCTCAAATTTGTGCTCATTTGAGCATTGGAACAAAAAAATGAGCATTGAAAAATAAAAATGAGCATCAACTGAGCATTGCTGATATTGCCCAAAGACGTAGCCAGAAGGAATTGCTGATACCTCTCCAGTTGACCAAATTCGGTCTAAAAATTGAAAAAATCTCCAATTTTTTCTGGGGGCTAGCCCCCCCCCAGACCCCTGTAATCTTGTGTCCTTTGGTTTTCATGGTCCCGCCAGAAAAATTTTTTGATACGTCTCCAATTGACTAAATTTGGCCGAAGAATCAAAAATTTCCCCAATTTTTTTTTCTGGGGGCTGCTGCCCCAATACCCCTGCAGCCTTGTGGATTAGTAATCTTGCGTTTGTAAGGCGTTTTACGAGTGTTAAAATTGCTAAAAAATGCATTTTAACCCATTACAAAAAATCGAAAAGTCATTTCCCCCCAAATTTTCTTTCTGGGTACGCCACTGCTATGCAGCATTTATTTGTGTAACACACTGTCCGATGTGGCGTTCCAATCTTTTGTTTTAATTTTCCTTTCGGAAAATTTTTTGCTACGTCTCCAGTTCATTAAATTTGGCAAAAAAATGAAAAAATGTCCAATTTTGTACTGGGGCTGCTGCCTCCAGATCCCCGCAAAGATGTAGCTTTTGCGTTTCTACTGCAAATTTAGTACTAAAACTGCGAACAAGATAGTACTGCGATTTAGTATTAAAACTGCGAAGAAGTGCATTTTAACCTATTACAAGAAATCGAATGGTCATCCCCCCAAATTTTTTTGCGGGAACAGTCCTTCCCGTTAAAATAGTTTACGTCACCCCAGTAGCCCGTTTCAATAAACTCACAGGCCCACAGGCACAAATTTGTGGGCCTGTGACCTGTGGCCACAAGTGCCTGTGAATCCCGTTTCAATAAGCACAAAATGCTACCTGTCACAGGCCACAGGCACAGGCTACAATTTCATAAGTGACGCACACAATTTGACTGCATTCTCGGCTTGCCAGCAAACGCACATAGGTACGCTGCTAAAAACAGCCTGCTGTTATATGCCCGTTAAATGAATTTCGCTGTGCCTGTGGCCTGTGAGCTGTGGCCTGTGCCTGTGAGATATTGAAACAGAAGTCACAGGCACAGGCTCACAGGCCCACAAATTTGTGGACCTGTGAGTTTATTGAAACGGGCTACTGATCGGCCATAAGGTGGTAGTGTCGCCAAAGCAGTTTTGCTCATAGCCTGCAAAATGAGAACATTTTGCTTTTAAATTGTACGTTCACTGAGAAACTAGTGAAATGCCATAAGGTGTCAAATAAATCCTGCCGGGCACTAGACTACCAATATCTACCAATATTTTTAACCAATCACCATTTGTGAGCCAGACATCACACAATAAAGACATAAAAGTTAAAAAAATGAAGCCAGATATCAAGATTGGCCAGCTTCTGAAGTACATGTAATGTTTTGGCGCACAATTTTTTGCCACAAATAAGAAAAATGAAAAATGAAGGTTCGTTTTTCTTTTGATTTCAAAATTAATGTCTAAATTTTTTACAAATTATCATTATTGCTGTGAGATCTTTATAGGTTACCCACAGTTTCACAGTTCAAACATGCATTACTCCACAACCACTCAAGCAATTTGCACTAAATTTCGAGTGCATAAATTAGAGCATAATATGTGCTTTTACTTTGTGTAAAAAATCTAAACAAAAACTTTTTTAATTGGGACGAAATTATCGAATGTGAATAGGTTTTCAAAACGTCATTTTTCCGACTTTGCGACTTTACTGCCAACTGTATGCTGCATCAATTTTGCTGAAACTTGGCAAAAATATTTGCCTTGAAACATATTTTTAAAATATATAAAGAACAATGACCTATCTTTCACTGAAAAAGTTTTATAGTCGCGCAAAATCGACTGCTTTCGCGACACTACCCCCTTAACCCCCATAAATTGTCCTTTTAAAAAAATTAGTGTAGCCCCCCTTTTCTCCGGTTCACGAAGAAGAATTTGTAAGCAAAAGACTGCATACGTGTTGTTTAATGTTTTGACAATGCAACACGGCGAAAAAAACGTTAAAAATTTTGAGCATTCGAACTTAAAAACGAGCATCGAAATTTAAAAATGAGCACAAAATGAGCATTGGCCGTTTTGAAAAAAAAACCCTGCTCTAAAGTATCACCTAGATCGCAAGTTTCGGTTTCGCCATCAAAACAGAAACTAAACTGGCTCGGCTTTTTATCCAGACCGAGATTGATACTACCATCCTCTGAGTTAAGGCTCAAGGGTCAAGATCTAGGGAATGAGATGATAGCCGCAACCCAGAGCTTGTTCATTTTGAACTTCGTGAAGGAGATTCCTTTTACCATATTTTACATTACAGCATATATCATTAAAGCACTACTTTCAGAAGTTCTTTCTCGCCAAAGAACTAATCTATACGACGCCCATGTTACCAAGGAAAATTGTAAAATATTGGCGCAAAACTGCGGAAAAAATTTAACAAAGAAAAATACGCATCGAAAATAAATTTCAATTATATACTAATTGAACTTACTAGCCAAACAAGTTTGTATCTCGCAGGCATACTTCAAACACGAGTCCCCCAAGCCTTCAAAAGACATCTCCACATTTTAGTTCCACTGTCCAATCACATACAGTGCTGCTAAAATTATTAAATACTATATTAAATACTAATCATATAATTTTTTTATTCATTCTCTTAAGGCCGGTTCACACGAGGCAATTTGACAGGCGATTTTCAAGCAACCAACCTCCAGGCAACGGACAAGCAACGTGCGTTGTTTGAAAATTGCCTCGTGTGAACGTGTAGGCGATTTGCAGACAACGAACAATTTTCACTCGCGACGTGCGCGACTTTTTCAGGCAACGTGCAGGCAACAGCCAATCGAATTTTAGAAATTTCTCGCTGGAGCTTGTTTTCTCATAATGGAATAGACCCACTAAATTCAGTTTTTTTTCAATTGCACGATTCTTCAAATTTTTTCGTTTGTTATATTACGTTTCTATACTGTACAATGATCAGAACTGAAGAAAACGGTTGATTCATAGGTTACCTCGAGCACCGAATATAGTGTGGATTCTTATGTCCTCTCAAAGGCCAAATCTGTTCTTTCTGGTGAAATTATCAAGACAAAATGATGCACCAAAAAGTGATAACGCATCCATTTAGTACAAAAACACATAAAACAACCGCCAGTTTGAAATTTAGGTGGGCTCAAATTTGATTGGCTGTTGCCTGCAGGTTGTTTGGATGATTGGTTGCTTGAAAATTGCCTGGTGTGAACGTATTTTTCAATAGCAACTTTGAAGCAATGAATGTTGCTTGCAGATCTGGTTTAAAAATCGCGTTGCCTGCACGTTGCCTCGTGTGCACCGGCCTTTAAAGTGAGGTTTTTAGCGCTGACTTAGTTAAAACTGAGGTGCTAACGCTAGCTGGTCAGAAGTACCTTCATTTACGTTTTGCGTTTGTTCATATTTTTCCAGAAACTTCACCTGCCTGGTATATATTAGTGAAATCAAAAGATACAACAAGGCAACCTACAATATCGCTTCCAAACATCCCAGGATATAACTTGTAAATTCTAGCCAAGAAGCTGAATTCTCGCAAAAAAAAGAGTTGGACACAAATCCAAAAAATTCTTAGATGCTAAATCGATACACTTAAATTCTTACCAAAAAAAGCAGGGCTTGTAACGGCAAACGAACTTGGTGATTTAATTAAGAAAAGTACTCCAACACAAGCGAAGAAGATTAGACAGTAGCCGTAGAAATCCCTACACCCGCTTTGTCTGATGCTTCAGCAATTTCTGGTAAGATTATACATCATGTGGGTAAAGCAGAAAAACGATCATATCCTCATGAACGTATCAAAAGTCATGACTTCCAACAAACCAAGATTAGTTTAATTGAATTGATAATGAAAAGAACAAATCTTTTCCGTTTAAGCACCAAATTATCAACACCAATATAAAAATGTGGAGACCAAGGCAAATTAGAAGTAAAAATTCATTTATTGAATTAAATTACGTATTCATCGGCACCCAAGAGTACAAAACATACTGCATAAAACTACAAAGTTAAAATTATACAATCATGTGATTTTTACCGTTTAGTATTAGTTCTGAAATACGGTTTGTTTACTCAAGAAATGATAAAAAGTTAGATGAAGCTATGAACAGGTAAATTTTTACTGAAATTGACTTGATCCACTCGATAACTAGGTTAACTGGAAAGAATTGTTATAGTGTTTTTTTGTTAAAGATTTTGTGTCTGTTTAGTGCATATGTCAAATTCTTTGCGCCATTTTGAAAAGTTAGAGCGGTTATAATGCTATTTAAAAGCTTGTTTTGCTTAAAATTACTTGACGATGGCACTCGCCGTCGATGTATGATTTTTGGAAGTTTTAAAAAATTTCTGAAAAAATTTTCGATTTCTACCTTTACGTCGAAAAATTTCGGGGGGGGATTACGTCTTTTCGATTTTTTGGTACGGGTTAAACGCAGATTTTCAAAATAGTAACATAAAAGTTATTTGAAATTGGAAGACCACGTAGCCACAAGTTGCAGGGGTTGGGCGGCAGCCGAGAAAAAAATTCGGAACTTTTTCATCTTTAAGCCAAATTTTGATCAATTCGAAACGTATCAAAAATTTTTTCAAATGAGACAAAGAAAGCAAAAGGGAGGACCCTCGTGTAAAAAATCGATGAGGAAAAAATTCCGAGGGGGGAGGGGGAACACCTTGGTCATCAACCCTTCCGGGGGGACGTTCTTGCCTTTAACAGTGTGCGAAAGCCGAGTTTAACTTATAAATTTTAGGGTTGAGAGTTGGGGACATTAAATAACTATGCAACTGGCCGTGGTGTCTCAGACTATATAAATTTATACGTTTTAGTCAATAGCGCTTCACAGTGTGTGTATCACAAAGGTACCGCGAAAATATCACGGTCAATGTTGGTATTTTGCTGATCACGTCGATGTCGGTAGATTTTTGTTG
The DNA here is from genome assembly GCA_030248245.1 of Trissonchulus sp. WLG1_4. NCBI lineage: Eukaryota > Metazoa > Nematoda > Enoplea > Enoplida > Ironidae > Trissonchulus > Trissonchulus sp. WLG1_4. The sequence continues at coordinate 10,408 of JASANF010008514.1, forward strand.
AGAACCCACGTGCATTGGGTTTTGCTTGAAAAAGTACAAAACGGGAACCTGGAGTGGTCCCACGTGTCTGGCCCCTCCACTCCTCAGAAGCCAAGTATAAATTGTTTTGGGTTTTATCTCAGTTCCCCTGCAGATCGCATTATTACGCCAACTTGAGTTCGCAAGGAACTGAATTAACACCGTAAAACACGCAGCGACTTTTAGTAGATATATAATAAA
>JASANF010008515.1:0-28343 GCA_030248245.1 Trissonchulus sp. WLG1_4
TTCTGGAATCCAACTGCTGTAAATAATTTTTACATTATATTTTTAGTTCAAGAAGAATATTTATAACACAGGATCAAAACCGGTGAAACTGTATGCAAAAACAGTCGTTGGAACGATTAAACCTCTTTTCGAGAACCAAATTCGCTCGGTTACCATACAGCGAACAAAAAGCAACAACCCGTGGGAAGACGGCACACGATTGAATTACGTAGACGTGGATCAATCTGAGCTAACTGCGGTTCAGAAATCAAATTTAAAGGAAGTATTAAAAAAGTACTTCACAGAATTCGCCACGGATGATTACGATATTGGTTGCGCCACTGCTGTGAAACACAAGATTGGCTCGAGTGACCGTCCGCCAATTCAACAGCGAGCTTATAGAATCCCGATGGGATTAGGAGATACTGTCATTCAATTATTCAAATTCAAGAGATGCTAAAACAACGACAATTGAACCATCTACTTATTTAAAAAAAAGATGGCAGCGTACGAATCTGCATTGACTACAGAAAACTAAATGCGACTATTAGACGAGACCTTTTCCGTCTTTCTCGAATCGATAGTTTGCTAGATGCAATGGAAAAAGCAAATTATTTCACCACCACTCTGTCTCTCTCTAAAGACGGAGTACAGTACTGTGCAAAAAAAGTTCCCTCTTTTTTTTCAAAAGTTCAAAAAAAAGAGCTTCGTCGTTCGCGAAAAGTGACGAACGTTGGCCGGAAAGTGACAAAGCAAAATTTTTGTGTTTATTGCATGCGGAAGTCTATTAGAGTGCCCTGAAGCTAAAAATCATGATTGACACAATTTGTCAACGTCAAATCGCTTCGTCGGCAAAAGGTGACGAACCTTCGCGAAAAGTGACGAACGTTGGCCGGAAAGTGACGAAGCAAAATTTTTGTGTTTATTGCATGCGGAAATCTATTAGAGTGCCCTGAAGCAACCTCAACCTCAACCTTTTGCCGACGAAGCGATTTGACGTTGACAAATTGTGTCAAACATGATTTTTAGCTTCAGGGCACTCTAATAGACTTCCGCACGAAGTAAACACAAAAAATTTGCTTCGTCACTTTCCGGCCAACGTTCGTCACTTTTCGCGAACGACGAAGCTCGTCGTACGCCAACGAAGAGGGAACTTTTTTTTGCACAGTACTGTACAGCCTGAAATAGACAAGGTTGAAAGAGTGCGGAACTTTTCTACACTAAGTAATATCACCGAACTACGCAGCTTTCTAGGTTTGGCATCATATTACAGGCGCTTCATTAAAAACTTTGCGAAAACAAGCAAACTTTTGCACGACTTACTAAAAAAGGAAGCTCGATACCAATGGACTAGTGAATGTCAAAAAGTTATGGACTTCCTCAAGGTGGCGCTCCGAATAACTTCCATAACTTTTCTATCTTATAAGTCGACGTACGTTCTAGCTAGAATGAATTTCGTTTAAATAAATTGAAGCCTGTTACAAAGCTCTGTTTCTGAGTAAGTTTCACGTGCGTGCTGCCTTGTTCTGATTTTTTATCACCGATTGAAAATTTCTGTTTTCGCTAAATGAGCATAATTTTTCAAACGGCATAACTGAGCGAAACTTTGTTCAAATTTTACGATCTATAGCTTAAACTGTAGGTAATTATGTTGCCGAAGTGTATCTATTCTTATAATTTTAATCCAATTATTTTGGTTCAAAATACACTAGTTTTTCTAAAATTGGTCAACTTGAAATCGCTGCAGAATTTTACCAAAAACAGAAATCAACATTTTCTAAGAAGGTACACCTGAATCTACTTATTTTCTAACTTTAAGTCAAATTTCACAATGAAAAAACGACGTGGAGGAGAGCTATCACGATTCAAAAAAGGCTATTGCCGATCAGAAAAATCTGAGGTTTGCCCACACAAACGGCAGTGTCAAAAATAGAGCGTATTTTTTAATGAATATAACCATTGAGAAAAGTTGGAGAAGCCAAAAAGTAGCTAACAAAAAAGTAGCTTGAAAAATAGTGCTTTTTGGTCAATATCGCTCAACGTAATTTGAAAATTTTTTTACAAATGTTTGCCTACACAAACGACTTTTTAAAAAGTTGCTGTCACCCAATATCTGCGGAAAACCGTTATCAAAAGTAACAAAAGCCATATACAATTTTTCGAAAAATCGATTTGAAGATTTTGCCATATCAAAATTCAGGTCAAAAAATTAATTTCAACAAAACTACATGTTATGTATATCAAATAAAAGCTAATTCACTGCTGAACAACATTTCGTCAAGAACAAAGACCTGAAAACGTGACTGAAAACTTTTACTGCCCAAAGTCAGTTATTCGGAGCGCCACCTTAAGGTGGTACTAACGAATGTGCAGTGTTTTTCAACAGGCCAGTATTCAATAATTAATTAACTTTAGAGTATGTTCTTTATACGCTTAGAAAGCGCTACTTTTCTTCTATATTTAAGCACTGTAAAGATGATTTGTGTACAACTGTAAAGATGATTTGTGTGGCACGTGTAGAAAGTAAACCAATTTGGCTTTTTTGAGCACTTTCAAATCTGGCCACTTTTTGAAGAGATTAAAAAAAACATGCAAAAAATGGCACAAATATTTAAAAGTGAATTATCTAGACCCAAAATGTACGATTTTATGATTTGTCAATTATTAAATGAAATATGCTGTTTCAAAGTGAAAAGTGTCAATTCACACTCAACTTTCGAGTTCTATATCAGCGCAAAAATTTAAGCAATTTAAAAAATTTTCATTTTGGGTCTAGAAAATTAGCAAAAGTTTATTTATGTTCTTTTTTGTGTTTATGCGCTGCGCATGCGCTTGGAAAAGTGGCCAAAACTGTTAAGTTTCCATTCTACTGGTGTGTAGTTTGGCTTGTTGGCTTGGCCTGCTCATAAAAATTTTTCACATGATCCCGCTAACTTCATTTGCCATTTTGTGTATGTGAATCAATTTTTTACAGACTTTTTTTCAAAAAATACAGTTTGAAATAACTAATTTTCTTCGAAAATTTAAACACCACTGCACGTTCGTTAGTACCACCTTAAAGAAAAACTAACTACAGCACCCATATTGGCATATCCAGACATTTCCAGACATTCATTTTACAAACTGACGCCAGCGGAAAAGATCTTGGGGTTGTATTGTCCCAAAAGGACGAACAATGAAGAGAACACCCTGTTGCGTATGCCAGTTGGACACTGACTGAAGCAGAACGCTACTACCCCATCATAGAATTGGAAACCTTAGCCATTGTGTATGGAGTTCAGCATTTCCGACACCTCATCTATGGACAAAAGATCACCGTGCTAACTGATCATAGTCCTCTTCGCTAACTTATTAAAATTCCTCAGTGGCCGATTACTGCGGTAGACGTTACAACTGCAAGAATTCAACTTAGAAGTCCAATACAAACCTGGCAAGAAACATACCAACGCTGACAGATTATCCAGAATGCCAATGAAGGAAGATACCGACCCCAATCCTAGCAAAATAATGGTCCTACATATAAACACCGTTATAACCTGTACCAGTTTCAGGTCCGTTTGACAAATTATCGGTCGATATAATCGGTCCTTTGCCCATGACGAAAGAAGGATACAAGTATATATTGGTCTTTGTCGAATATCTAACCAAATGGGTGGAAGCCTTCCCATTAGCGGACACAAAAACGGAAACTATCGCTAAAGTTTTTGTGAAACAAATTGTTTGCCGATACTCCTGCCCAAAAGAACTGTTGTCGGACAGAGGAGCAAACTTCATGAGTAATCTAATGACGGATATTACTCGACTCGATGGAATTCATGAAATAAAGACGTCTCCATACATATCATCTACAAACGGATGGATTATGTGAAAGCTTCAATGGTACATTAATGCGGATGCTTGCTATGTACGTAGCGACACACCAAAAAGATTGAGCTGCATACCTGGACTTTTGCCTGTTTGCCTAACGCTAATCAGTTAAGCATCAACAAGGGATACACCGTTCCTTTTGATGTTCGGCCGGAACCATTATTACCCCTTAACACCATATTGAAATGAACACCGCCCAGATATAGTGAAATAGAAGACTATAAATATAACTTGATTACGGAAATAAAAAAAACCTGGTCAATTGCCACGGAAAATATTACCGGGGCACAGAGTCACCAAAAGCAACAATACGACAAAAAGTGCACCCAGGAACACAACATTATTGGCCAACTCATGATGCGTCATAACCCATCTGTCGGTATAGGAAAAACACACAAATTAAGCCGACCATGGCATGGCCCATACAGGATCATTAACATACGCCCATCTACGGCCACTATTCGTCCATGTACAGGACGGAAGAAAGCCATGATGAACGTACATTTCAACCGACTGAAACCGAACAAACCGAAGACTTAAGTGAACTACAAGGGCATCGCAAAGACGCCGAGGGAGGCACAAAACAACAATACAAGTTGCGGCAACGAACTTAAACTATACTCAAACTGTTACAGTACACATTCAACTACTGTACATACCTGGTGTTAAAAAAATGTGTAGTGGCTGAGAACAAAAATAATAAAATGTAAAACAAGCACGTTTTGCGAGTATGGTTAAATTAAATTAGATTTTTGTGAGATATGCTTGCACTGCTGAGGATATTCTTCGAATATATAACGCGGCATCAAAATTTTCTAAAGCCGTTTTCAAAAAAACACGATTACTCACAATTTTAATTTCAATTTCTAGCCAGCATTGAAGCTGGACTTTGCACTAAATTACTCAAAAATTTCGTTAATTTTGCTGTTTACATGTACCTACAGAACTTAGTCATGTAGGAACATGTGCATGTCAATGACATGGTCAACCGCAGTACATCATGGTTGCCGACGTCAAGTCCATTCTTACATGGTTTCGACGGGCTGATAAACAGTCGATGAAACAGTGTTGCAACCGGTTTCGTTACATCACTGTTGCAGTGTGACAGCCACCACTGTTCTACCACTTACAAGCCTACAACGCTAGCCGTCTGCGCCGTATGTTGTTAACATCACTCACATATGCATACATACATATGTACACTTTGCACCAGCTACTGTTATTGCAGCACAGCACACTTCAATGTGTGAAGATGGTGAGGTCTGAAATGGCCCAACTCTGATTTGGCCCAATGCATATCATTGGCTGTTTGCTTTGATGGCTGTCACTTTAAACTCAGCCAGTGTGACTTTTTGGTGTCCAGTTGATATGCGTTTACAGTCATGCCACCCACAAAGTTTCTGACCTTATTGTAATAAGGGCGTAGCCAGGGGGAGCCCCCTTTTGGATCGACGAAAAATATTTTTTCACGATGCTTGCAATGTGAGAACATGCTGTTTTTTAGGCAAAAATGCCAATTTTCTGCATGTTTTAGAGGCCTGTTCTTCAAATTTTTTTCGTGATTTTCCCTGCTAGTTCCCCTGTCTAGACCCCTGAACTTTCAATTACCATAATAAAAGTCTATCTGAGCAGCCAGTGTGTATCTATATGTATGGTAAGCACAATATAGCAGGCGGGGAAAAAACCCGCATTTTCATATTTCGTCATGTAGCTCACAGACTATATGTTTTCACGGGAAACCAAAAAAATCTGTCGTAGGCCTAACCTTGCTCTAAACGTTGGGACCAGTTTCGTTTCGCTATCTCTTACTGTTTTTTGGCGGGAAGCTAAAAACTTGCCGGGAAAAAACCCATTTGGGGGAAAAACACCACGTGGCGGAAAAAAATCCACCCCATAAATCACCCAAAAACTATGTTAGCGGTGGTTTTTCAACGCTTTCACCGCTTCAGCGGTGGTTTTTCAACGCTCCAAATTAGGGATGGAAGTCTCGATCTCGGTCTCGGTCAAAACCCAAGACTAGCCCAATCTCGGTCTCGGTCTCGGTAGTCCAAAAGTCTCGGTTTTTCAATTCTGTAAAAAATGGTAATTCAAATAAAATCGGAACTATTTTCAAGTTAATTCGAACCAAACAGTGTTAAAAATTGCTATTTTCTGGCGAGAACAAAAACAAATTGCGTCTAATTTGAGACAAAGGTCAAAATTTCACAATATTCAAGAATACATGGTCAGACATAATGGAGAAAAGAACCAAAAATGTAACCGAAATTGTCGTTACCATGCCGTTAGTTATATATACATAAAGTGTTTGACCATTGTCTTAATTTTACCTAAAAACTTGTAAAAAGTCATCAAATTAGTAGGTAAAAGATGGCAAAAAATGACCCAAAGTCGGTCTCGGTCTCGGTTTCGGAAAAATAACCGAGACTTCTATCCCTAGTCCAAATACGTATTTGGAGTAGTAGAGGCCCCTGATGCCAAAACTATCTGCAGATTTGCTATGGGGCCTCAGGTACACAAGTTTAAAAACTGCCCTTCGCAGCCCATTATAAAATTTTGAATTTTCATATTTGAAAACAAAACAACTTAATTTCGCCTGAAAACGTTGAAAACGACTAAAAAGTTGCGATAACGCTACAAATGCATGCAAAATGTGCACTTTAAGTTCCGGAACTGGGGTGGGTTTTTTCCCCAAAAAATGGGGTGGGTTTTTTTACCCCGCCTGCTATACTGAAATAGAATTAATGAATTTGATATATAAAAACAACCACTACCTATCTATAAAAGTCAAAATTATGTATTTAATTAGATGATTTAAAATTTTAAAAAATAGCCCAGGTGCGACCCCCCCTTTTTTTGAAAATACTGCATGTGAATTTCGTCTATTTACGTCTGAGTACTAAGGCGGAGCATTTGCCACAGCTGACTTGTGCGTGTAAAGTGACTGGCTGAGCAAACTAATTCCCTTATACGCAAGACAGCCAATAGCAGGCGTTGGGCCAATTCAGTGTTGGGTCACTTCAGACTACGCCGTGAAGATACCTATGTACGTAACCACACAGCATGAGCACACACACACCACACATGAGCATGAGACATTTAGTGAATTTCTGACCTACCTACTTGTACAGTGTAATTTTACACTGTGAAAATAGATACATGATAATCGACCTTTTTGCACTATAGTATATACGCGGCGGCTACGGCCGCCGCGTAAAAATGGACTATGCTAATAAACTATATGAACTATGTGTTTCTATATACAAGTTACGCCTGGAACATATGTACTGCTTATCAAACTACCCTTGCTATAAACACGTTATGGCATATATATAGTTATGGTGACGACTAACTATATACTGTAAACATGTTTCTGCCTATTTATGCATATAGCGATGATTTTATGTGGGCAATATATAGATGCAAAGTCCAAATAAATGCAGAGATGTTATAATGTGCAATGTCACATACATGTGTAATTAAACTAACTGAAAAAATAACATGACATGAATATGCATAGGCCGGTAGTTATAAACATTTTTCTAGAATTCTTAAACAAATAGAAGGTAGAGTTGATAATTTATTAACCTACCAATGAACATTCTAGAAAGAATGAACCTACAAGACAGAAATTGTTCCAAAATAGTAGTAAATATAAAAACGACCCAAATTTCTCAAACCAAAAGAAAAGCTTAACAACTATTAACAGTCGAAACAACAGGAAATATTGAAAATTTCCGTCAAACTAACGTAAAATGTAAAGCAATGACACTGTTTTAAAATTAGGAAACGAGCACGGTTAAAGCCTCAAGCCATCCTTGCGTTATGACTTCAGCATATAAAAAGACCCAACAAATTCTTAGAAATCAGTTGTTTCCACTGCATTAATTCCTAACAACCAACTGTGAACTAACCGCCAACTATGTGCCAACAGTCAACTGCTGTCTGCGAACAAACCATCGACTGCCAACCCAAACACTTGACGGAACTGTCGTCAACTAGCATCAGATGGCAGCAAGTGTAAGTAGACAAGAATCTCTGCTGAATTGGGACTATGGAAGGACGCTTAGTAAACAAACGGCAAAACAGTATATTTACTCCTTCGCCCAGGCTAGCGAGTCGATTTGGAAACTAAATATGACAAATCATACGGACATTTTCCTAGTCTCTTTTTGCAATAAAAAAGGGTTCACCCCGTGTTTTCCTCTAACAAAACTGGGGGTATTTCCTGAAGTTTCAGAAATCACTAAGGAAGAATTAACTCAATTCTATAAACGAGGAAAACTTTGGGCTCAAAGTTTCAGCCCTGATGAACTAACTTATATCACACCGAAGTTATATACAGAAATTCTGCAAATTCCAATGACTTGTGATCTGCACGATAAATGTGCATAACTGTTTGAAATCAAAAATAAATCCCTATTCTGTCAAATGTTGGAAGAAATAACTGGCTGGGAAATTAACTATTATCTCCAACCTGACGTCCATGAAATAGTCTGCTGGTCAGCGTTTACTGAGAAGCAGCAAGTAGCGGTGGTTAGGCGAAATTTGAAATTGGCAGGCTACACTGCACTTAGCAGCCAATTTTGTGATTGCGCCTTTACCCACTTAATAACAAACTATCAATGGCTTGTTAACGGCCCATTGTCTCTAGCAGAAAAAGTTGCGCGAATCTTGAAAATGTCAATTTCATACCACAGCTTTGCTTTAAATGGCTAACTCCATGCTATGTCGACAAAATTTATACGAAAAAACTGAAACTCAAACCTCATGAGTATATAGTATTCTATAACCACGCGACTAACCTAACACTGTTGTACAGCAATGTATTGTAAAATATATACAATATTTTCTGGCTCAATATATTTATGCATAATAATTTTATTTAGAGACAACGATCTGAAAAAGGACAGCCAAAACGGCGAATTTCCTACAACATCCCCACGAAAAAGCAGTGTAGCCCCGTAAGTGCAGCCGATAACAATGAAGAAGATATCAATATCGAGCCTACACACTCCCCCTCAAGCAAAATTACCGAGGAAGAAGAACTTGAACACTGGGAGCCCGGTAACGTTAGCCCCATTTATTTGGCCCAACAAGCCATGATCCCAGTGGATATAAAACCCGACGAAACCGACTCTGAGGAACCCTGCCAAGAATATCAGGCAACCGAACAAAAAACACCCCGTGCAGCATACTCAAAACCCCTAAGACACGGAAGGTGGCCACCGAAACCATGGCTATTTCTGTGATGGCATTGAAAGCAGCCACTGCAACTTTCTGGGAACAACCAACCAGTGTGTAGACCCAACGCACGCAGGGGAAAAAACAACACGTTCTTTAGGGTGTACGTCTGTTGGGCTCTATGGTTTACGATATGGGGCAGGACGCCAATGCGGGTCAAACTCCGGAGCCAAGACCACCTACAGCAAGGGGGCCCCCACGTCGCCAGCCACCAACAGCAGGCCCCGCCGAAATCCCAGCAAGACCAACCGCTGAATATGGCGCACAACCAGGCCCCAGGAAAACGGATAGGAAGGCAGGGCCAACACGAACCTGGGCAACGCCGCTGGGTGAACAGGGGCTCCAAATTAGCGTCAAGGGGCCAGGAAGAAGCATGGGGGCACCATACAGCAAGGGACGGATGCTGCCTGGGGGAGGGGGCGATTCAAGAAATGTGGACATTTCTAAATACGCCCGGAAGAAATGTGACAACAGTAACAATAAAACTAATTTAAAACATTTTAAATTATTGTTAAGGCATATTGTGTTACGCCGCAGTGGCGAGGTTACGTTTACACATCCCGAGGGCCTTTTCAAAGAATTAAAAATTATTCAACCAAAATATTCTATTTTCCACCATTTTCATTAATTTTTCTTCAAAATACAAGGTCATTTTTGGCTATATGAACGGCAATTAAATTCTGAAATTCAGTTCGTTCATGCACGGTTGTGGAATAAATTTGGTGACTGCAACTGCTGTTTTTAAGAATCATGAACGACTCCTCCTACTTGACTGCCTAAAAACGGCGTAATTGGGCCTTACGAAAGATTGAAAGTTCACACATGCATATGTATCCCTGTATGGACTTCTTTTGAAATTGTTGGGTGATCCCTAAAGTGAAATAATTCAGGGCTTTACCTGAAAATCGATATCACAGACAAAATTAATAACGGAATTAGTAACGTTGACAACTGAGACATCAAATTTATTAGTCTTATTTTACATATATTTTAGATAATGTCATTTTTTATAGTGGTTGCAGAAATTTTTTTATATTGTCAGCATCTTCTGTGGTTAATCTATCGGAAAAAAGTCATTATACAACTTGCTGGGCCTAATTATTGTTAGTGCAAATTAATTTAGAGAAAACAAACTTGACAAAACACTGACAAAACGCACTCACACTAACAGTGACAAAAACGCACTGACACTAACAAAAACAAAAAAGTCAATCCCTTAAAAAGAAAAACGCTATCAAAAAATGGGTAGTAACGTAGGCTACAAGTTACAGCACCAATCTGTAACAGGGCAGACAAATTCAAGCAGTGAATTCAAACTGTATGCAACAATTTCAACAATTTCCTCACCAAATTCTTGCAGTTATGTTAGTTTCATGTAATAAGGCGTTGACCTGGGGCCTGTTGCTCAACTTTACAAATCTCACAATTGTAACAATTGTAAGTGCAAAATCAAGTGGTTCGTAATGAATTTATATAATGAATTTGTAACGAATCACCTAATTTTGCAGTTACAATTGTTACAATTGTAAGACTTTTAAAGTTAAGCAACAGGCTCCTGCTTGCAACTCAACTGTGCGCTGCTGAGTAGACTGTGCAGTAAAGGTTTTACAACTTTTGCAGCATTCAAAACATCTTTGTACACATGTGACGCATGTGTACAGAAGCCAGCAGAGCCTGGCCAGTTGAAATAAAAACAAGCAAATGACAGTGAGATTAACATCTAACTGAATGTTTCCATTGAGTAATAATTCAAAGTTGTGTTATGTTGGTCGGTAATGGGCACAAATTGAACAGCAGGTAGCAGAGTTTAAACACTTCTCTCATTAGCGTGATTTCTAAGCGAAATAACTGCCTCTGTGAGGCTAGAAATCATTGCCATTTGATATTTTAATAGTCGCCCATCAATCATTAGATCACCTGGCCTTCTCAAAAAGTCCCTCTCTAGTTGTGATTTTTACGCGGCCCCCTCGGGGGCCGCGTACATATTATATTCATATTTAGATATATATTCTTATTTATATTGGTTGCAAATGCAAATAGATTTCCTAACTAGTAACTACAGCAACTATTAACAAAATTTTACCATTGGTTATTGTAATTTTTATTTCATCTCTTGTTAATATCATATTTTTATTTAATTCCCTGTAATTTTTAATCGGCTTTGACAAACACCAATTTTTCAAATCATGTAGATGGTGTGATACATAAAAACATTGAAATTACCATGCGGATAACTGACCTATTTGACGATATAACTCCTGTAGACTTGTGTTGGAGTGGTATAATCAATGCTCGGTTTGTGAGCAATAGGCCTGTGGTTTGAGTCCTAGGTGAGATATGAGTCAAGAGTTTTTATATTTTCTCCAAGTCGTCAAATTTTCACTTTATTTTTTTGCTGTTTGAGAAACTTTGGAGCTACTCAGCAGTAAATGTATGCAGAAATCAGAAATCAAAAATTGTTTTATCCACAAAATAGTGGCCGCGTTTGATATTTCCTTTGGCATTTTTACATCAGGCCCCACATGTTTCGCTGCTCACTCAGCAGAAGAGCTTGTTCTGGCATTAGATTGGCTCGTGGTTCATCCTAGTACGGGACGTACGCCCAATTTTATAGCGTTTCCGCGATTAGGTCGCCAAATTTTGTCAGGTAGAGCTTTAGTCCTGTACTGACTTTGGTCGCTTCCATATATTCGTTTACACGTTGTAGCATCGCACGCTTTGATATATCCACGCTTGGGAATTCAGTAGCTACAACAACCTGTACATGTTGGCAATTCCAAATCGTTATTCGTGAGTCGGCTATTTCTGCGGTTGTATCATTTCTGCTGTAGCGTAGCATGACAACCAGTGTAAGACTTAGCTGAGCGTACCTTTGGCAGTGGCCCAGTTATTCAAATTTCACTAATCAAAAGTCGCTATTTATTCCTTTGCCACAATAACTTTATGTTTGTACCGTACTAGAGTAGATACAAACCACAGAAATAGCAAGAATGTGGCAAGTAGGAGCCAGAATCGTAATTTGAGACATGATTGCCCCGATTGATATTCAAAATATGGTTTGTAACGTTTTCGAAATTCTGTAGGCGAGCTGTGCATGGCGATAAATGGACTTGCAGTTGCATTATTTAAATTTTCTGTTGAATCTTCTTGTGTCAAACCCAGTTTTGTTAACAAAAATTTATGGGTTCCTCTTGCAGTGCTTTTGTTAACAGGTCTGCGACATTTTGTGACTGGCAGTATACGAGTTTAATGCGCTCATTAGTTTGCTCATCTCGTACAAAGTGCTGTTTTATATAAATAAGTTTCCTTCTTGCATGAAAAACTGAATTGCGCGACATTGCAAGGGTTGCTTGCTTGTCTTCGTACAGCACTGTGGAGTCGCACTGTCGAATATGAATTGAATGTAGTAAATGTCAAAATAGCCTCCTGCGTTGCATGATTTTCGGCAACATATTCAGCTCATGCCATTGACAAAGCAACAGTTGACTGTTTTTTGCTGAACCAACTGATAGGGCCACCGGAAAATATGTATGCAAAGGCGTATTCTACTTTGTCCCAATTCTACTTTGTCCCAACAAGTCTGATTGGCTCGCGCGTATATTTGTTCAGCCAATAAACTATGAGGTAGACTAAGTAGGCGGAGCATATCTATCTGTTATCTATATCTATAGCTATCTTACTGTTCTTATTGTAGGTTTCACAATGGTGCAAACTTGTACAATACAGTTTTAATAAAAATAAGCAGACGTACAAAAATTATTAAATGGTAAAATGGCGTCAGGTTAGTAATAAAATGATAAGAAAAACAAAAATGAGCCAAAACATCAATCAAGTTAGTGAAGTTTTGTGCAAAATGAAAGAAACTGAAATGTTGAAACGTTAGAGCTACAGATAAATGGTTAAAAGTACGTAGAAATAAAAGAATAGTGATAATGATAGTATTAAATAGTGACATAAATCTAAATAGTATTAACAAAATTTATTATAACAAATAACAAATATTAAATCAGTAATAACATAAATTATCATACTTAAACTATTGTTGATCGAACGATAAATACCTTTAAACGATTACGGAATTCATTTTTTGGTCAGATCAGGGGGCTCTTGATTGTAATTTCCTGTCACTCTAACATCACAGTTTGCAAGAATGGCTCGAGCAGAACATGCAGGTTTGTTTCAAATATTTCACATTTCAAATATCGAGTATCTTTTTTAGATGAACTCAATACATAAATATAGCTTCCAATAAGAAATCCTTTTCCTCTGGACTTAACTTGATTTCGCGGACTTTATTCCTATTTTGCCTAAAATTAGTTCATACGCTATTGCTGCCTTTAAATATGAAAAAATGATAATTTTAGTCACATATAAAAAATTATTAAGTTGCAGCAGTTAGCAATAGATAATGAACCTAGTCAATATCTGAAACAAGCAACTCTTGAATGAAACAAAGCTATGAATGAAATCTTTTCTATTGATATTTCTTGTGTGGTGTTACTGTTAACAAGTGTCTGCGGTAGGTTATGGTTGGTTATTATCAGCACTGTCAGACTCCATGTTGGATATTTTTTCCAAAATGTATTAGATAATTGTTTTGCCTTCAATTTGTCAGTTTAGTCACGCTCTACCTACTCAATTTTGATTGGCCTGTCAATCAAACCGCAACACATTAACGAGCCTACGACTGACTGATATTTAATTTGTTCTAATGGCTCATCGTCTGGTGAATTTTTCATTAGTTTCTCAGAAGCTTCGCATGGTGTTTTAACGGGATTACTGTCCGTCATACCAAAATTGTCCAAAACTTCTTGGTTGCATCAACGTACACTCCAATTAGCAGCAAGTTAGCTGATGATGTTTTTTACGTAAACGCAGTTATCTGTTCATGACCGCTGATAGCCATCGTCTACCAAAAATTAATTAATGGCGTTATTCCAGCATATGAGTGCCTGAATTTTTTCAAATTTCAGATTTTTTTCAAGATTTCAGTGCACAGTTCATGCATGGGTACAGGTAGTGTAGTTGAATTGTGTATATATGTAATCGATATCCGAAATTTAGAAGAAGCAAAAACAGCTTAAAAATAAATTATTAATTAAGTAAAAATAGCCATATTTTCAGTTTTGGCAGCAGTAGTGTAAGTAAGTAATCAGTTATGGTAACCAAAATCCGTAGTAGTAATAAAAATCTTATAACTGCTAAACAACCAAGGCCGGTGGTAGTTCGCTAAGCATTTACTAAGCATCTGATCTAAAATCAGAAGTTCGGGGGTTCCACACCCCACCGGTTGACAACTTTTGCGTTCTGCGTGGTTACATTTGCTGTCCTTTATCTTTCCGTCTCCTGTGAGCAAGACTGACCTACCTGCCTTTCTAGTGTAATTTATGTAGGAAATCCGACCTACCGAAAATACATAGGACTTTCAGATTCTGAATATAGTATATACTTGGCCCCGGGGGCCGCGTGAAAAATATCATTCTATTTCAAATCATGAACGGTTGTAACCCCGGGATAACTGCATCAAAGCGCATTAAAACTCGAATCTCAAATTTTCACATCAACTGAGTTGAAATTTTAGTTTTTCACATCATATCAAATCAAATACTTTTTTGGACAGGTGCGTCAATCAAAACTAATTAAGCCCGGTCCCGGTTCACAGAGACGTATATACTTTTTACTTTTGGGTCAAACGTAAAAATTTCGGTACTTACAGAACGTACAAACCTAACTTAAGTTAAGAGTAATTGAAAGTAGTGTATGATAAGTAAAGAAACAAACAATAGTAAAAACAGTATAAGAAACGCAAACACCGGGTTGGCTTTTACGAAACAAAAATTTATGATTTGCGGACATGAAATTATGAATATTTTAAACAAGTATTTACAATAGTTTTTGTATGCTTTGGGTCGAATAAAAAGTTAAGTGAGACGTTAAGTTGGCAAGTAAGTAAGTAAGTAAGTAAGTAAGTAGTTAGATGCAAGTAACATGGTCGCAAAACTTTTGGTTATATTTAAAAAAGTTCCACTAACCAAAAAAGACGAAGAAAATAATATATGCAGGTGAAAAAATCAAATCAAATCAACTTACAAATGTCTAGAGAACTTGTATAAACTTGGACTACAATTGTTACAAATGTGAATGAAAAGGCGATCTCTGCAACACAAAATCTGATTATCTTACAAATGTTACAAATTTCTAACATTTGTAACGTTTGTAACACTTGTAATCTGAGCAACAAAACTGAATAAAAATCAACGTTAAAAAATTAAGAATTCTACATTTGTAACAATTGTAGCTTACAATTGTTACAATTGTATTACAATTGTAAATTTGAACACATTTATATAGGAATTACAAGCGTTACAAAGGCTACAATTGTAACAATTGTAGATTTAAAAATAGTGTGATAAGATTACAATTGTAGTGTAACACAACCTAGCTGGATTTCTAGTTCTTTACACCTTCTTCTGGTTAAGTACACCTAGGTTTCTGGTTTCTAAACTGTCGCTTACTCTCTCTTATTTTAGCAAGCTAGGAATACAGACACAAGGCTTACTAAGCTTTTAATGCAAAAGACAAAAGTTGATTATCAGCCCGGATATGATGCAAAATGCATATAAAACTGCACCAAAAATATACTCGGGTATTGAGGGTATTAGAGGTGACTGGGTAATAGCAGCTGAAAAGGCAGGGTAAAAAGACGATATTTGGTGGCAAAAGTAAAAGTGTGTTAAGGTAACTTTTTGGTTCCTTTTAGAACTACTTTTCTGCCAGGCGCGGCTGGGCTGGGGGACAACTGGTACTATAAAACCTTGTTCCTTCCTTGGTATTTTATTATTTTAGCTTAAATGTCACTTTCTACTAAAACAATGTTCATCAAAGGTATTTGCATGTCAGTTAATAAAAGGTCACTCATTTATACAAAGAAACTGAATCTTGAAATTTTTGGTCTACAAGCTCAAAACTGAGCAATTTGAAGCTAGTACTACCAAAAAATTGCATCTAGACTGAAAGTTTAACAAAATTTGCCATTCACGACACCCTGGTTAACCCTTGCATGCCGGGACTTTCCCTGCAAAGGCAGCTAGACTCTGACACCCTCTAGTTTTTTGGCCATTGCTCGAGCTACGTGCGTCGTAGAGAGATCGCAAAACCGCCATTCGACAGAGAAATGAATGGTGAGCAAAACATAATGAGTCGATTAAGGGTCTAGGACGCACCGTTTTTGAGTTATAAGCGCTCAAAGGTGAAAGTTTGTGAAAATTTGCGCCATCGCTCAGGCATAATAGACCCAGATAGAGTATTCATAACGTTGGTGCCATATGGCCCGTCCAGGCATGAAAAGGTTATACAAAGAAACTGAGTCTTGAATTTTTCGGTCTACAAGCTCAAAACTGAGCAATTTGAAGCTAGTACTACCAAAAAATTGCATCTAGACTGAAAGTTCAACAAAATTTGCCATTCACGACACCCTGGTTAATATACTTTTAATTGCTTTTTAACGTCATTTTGCAACTGGCGCCTCCTTTTTCAGCTTCCCTTGAAGTTGCCGCCCTCCCATCTAGCTGCCCTTACCCAGCCACACACACAGCAATAACAACAACACACCTTTCACTAAACGGCTAAATTCGATTTTTCCTCATGCTAAGAAATGCAGTTGTTAATTTAAGGCCCTTTTTGCACTACCCCCTTCAAAATTTCTGGTGTCTCCTGACACTCTTTTGACAAACAAACTAAGAAAACAATTACATAGATAAATGAATTACACAATACAATGATCAGTTACACAATTATTAATAATTATAATTGTTTCATGATATAGTTCATTTGTTGAACCGCATTTGGATCTGCGGAGCATACTGCAGGATGATCCTCATACATCGCAGGATCCCAAGCGGGGCTAGTGTCCAACGGGAGGCCCAGTGGATCATGACATTGGGGTCGTCAACTTCTCGTGTGGGTATTATGGCTAAATTGGGTATCCCGTGGCTTTCTTCATGGATGATTGCCTGGGCCCGCGCCACCAAGTGCTGCTTCCCGTCGGTTCGCGGTGGCGGCTCCATCACCAGACACCGTCGCAACTGGAGCTCGTGTATGGTATGAAACAAGGCTGCGTAGCCTTCTAACAAGTCTGTATCTGTAGCTCCTTCCGTGATATCGTCCGCTCCTACCAGGATGAGTACCAGATCGTATTTGGGAATATTCCGGGAAGATTTGAGAATTTGGACTGCAGAACAATTCTGGTTTCCACGTGCGAGGTATAGTTTTCTTGGCCGAACGGCAAAATGGGACGGATGGAATTCGATTTTCTCGAAAGCAGTAGTGTCCGCAATTACTAGGATATCTGGGTATTTTGGCAAGGACAGGGGCAACAGGGACTCTAACGATGGCCCCGTGATGACTTGATCCATGTTTCTGGACTGGTTTATCAGCACGTGGGCCAAAATGTCCGCTTCTTCCACCAAGAGCCGATTGAGCGGGGACTCATGATGGCACATTGTATGCGACCGTGCAACGGCCGCTACTTGACTCTTCAGTCCGACTTCTGTATTTATACGGTGCTGGAGCACAGCCGTGCCAATGTGACTAATGTTTCGGATATAGTCCACGCCTGTAGTACGCAAACGGCGCTTCTGGTCGATGTATCGTTGAACGTATTGGTCAGGGCTATTAGACATTAGAAGCCACGCCGCCTGAGTTGCCGCTTTTGTATGTCTCAGGCCTTCTTGGAGCAAGGCAAAGTACAAAACAGCTTTGTATGGGGAGTCGAAACGAAGTCCACCGATTACTATGTTCACACTATGATAGAAGGAGAGTGGGTTGCTTGGCTGTATCATGAGCAAATCTGCACGCGGCTTCGGGACGAATAAGTCATCGATCTTTTTACTTTCCGGAGCCGGAGTAGATTCACGGGCATGCTCGGAGCTTTCATGTGGGCTGCTTTGTCGCCTACGCTTAAAATTGGATCGGGACTTCACCGAATGGTATGTAGACGTGGTCGAATCACTGTCGTCAATAATCACCATAGACACTGCATCTTGTTTTTCGTCATTATTGGATATCGAGCTTCGGGACTCGGCTCCTGACCTAGATTCACTTTGCCTGCCCGAGTGACCAACGCTTTCACTGGTTCCATCCGAAGACGTGCTGTCCACACTCTGGACGGCGACATCACACTGACTGGCCGACAATGTGCCAGTTGCCGTGGATATCATTGTAGGACTGTCGGTTTCTGTGGCCGCGTGGATCAAATGCGGCTTCAAAACTGCCTCCCAGCGCTCCGCCATTTGATGCAGGCTTTGATCTTCCTTTGCTTCCATTTCTTCGATTATTAGTGGATCTGGCGTCGTGGTATTTGGTGATTCACCAGCGCTAAACTGATCCCGAGCTATATCTTTCGCAGCTGTAAGATCGGTATCAATCAGCTTAATTGTGTACACTGGAACTCCAAATTTTCCTCGATGTACATACAAAATTTCCGCTTCCAAATTGGTATCTTGGACTGCCAGCTTGAAAATATTGATCACATCCGGATGCCATGGCAGCCCTTGCTTAGGTGCCAAAATATCGTGCACCTTACAGAAATACGCCAGAGGTGGTGTTCTTAGTACTTCATAGTGTTCTTGCAGATGAGGGAATATGTTCAAACGCGTTGTCGTGATGGTTTGTCCAACGTCCAGTAGAAACACCTCATAATCCCTTCCCCTTTGGCTCAAAATGTATCCGCGTTGCAATTTGTCCAAAATGTTTCTTCTAACAGCACAAAAATCTCGAACGCCAACAGATGTGGTCGCTTCATCGGCAGTCTCCCGATAGATTTCTGAATTGAGCACCTTCTCAATATCTTCACTCAGGACATTGTGGCGATTTAAACGCAGAATCAAATGATAAGGGTTCTCGACAAAAGCGCACTTTGCCGTGTGTACTGCCCCTAAAACATTCTCAGGGTCAAATTTCCAGTCTTGGACTCTTGGACGGGGGACTCGGATTCCTCGAGATTGTATCCACGTAGCCAATTGGATTGTTCGCTCACGCATTTGTCTGTGCATATCCTGCATTCTGATGGTAGATTGCACAAGTTCTCCCTTTTGTTCGGCAGTTGCGGTAGACAATGCAATTTGCGCCAAGTGGTCCGTGAATGCTGCCTGGAATTGTGCATCATTGGCCACAAAATCAGTTGCATGTTGGGACTCCATGATGCGTGGTTTCCAATTGTGACTCTGTAATAATACAAAAACATTGATCAAATTAATTCTAACAAACCACTGTGTTAGGTTGATTTCAATGGGACTTTTTGACTAACGGCTTAGGGTTTTTTTAAACGTACATCATTTGCCTAATCTTAATTCTGAACTCAAGCTTCTATGGCCTTTATTTTACATACTGTATCTACTCTACTATACTTGGTATTATGCGTTAATAGGACTTAAGGAGTATTATTTAGTCCTCCTCGTCCTCTAACCCCCACATATTAAGTGGACCTGACGCGGGTAATGTTAACTCTTGCGGGTGGCTATAGTATTTAAGTCGATTTTGGGACACCCACTGAGGTCTAAACCTGCTCAATCCTGATATTTCGTTCCCAGGCAGTTTCTCTACAAAAGCACTAGACTCATTTATTTTCGTTATTTTCAGTGGTCCGCATCATTTGTGGCTAAACTTAGCGTAATTACCCCTCTTTTGTTGGGGATTATGTAACAAGACTAAGTCACCAAGTTTTAATGTGGTATAAAGGCGTTTGTCGTACTGGCGCTGCTGGTGGGACTTTGTTTTGTTAATAGCGATTCGAGCACGCTCATAAGCTTGTTTGATCGCACATGTCATCCAGACAGCGTAGTCTAACTCATCTTCATATATAGCACTTGGTCTAACCAGTTCTACCTCACGGGGTAACACTGCCTCCCTTCCATACATTAAAAAGAAAGGACTAAACTTTGAAGAGGTCTGAACGGACGTTCGATAAGCTAGTAGAGCTAATGGTAAACACTCATCCCACTGACGCTGCTGACTATCGGTATACATAGAAATGATTGTAGCTAAGGTACCATTAAATTTCTCAACCAGACCATTGGTCTGTGGGTGATAGGCTGTGGTAAATATTTTATCTATGGTCAAAATTTGGCACACTTCTTTTAGTAAAGCACTCATAAAATTTGATCCTCTATCACTCAATAGTCGTCTGGGCGCCCCGTGGCGGCTCACTATCTCTTTTACAAAAATTTTAGCCACTGTTTCGGCACAGATTTCTTGTAAAGGGAAAGCCTCTGACTACTTGGTTAAATAATCCATGAATACAATAATGTATCGATTGCCAGCCAAGGTTTGGGGGAGAGGGCTAACAATATCTACTGCAATTAAGTCAAAAGGGCCCTCTACGGCAATAGACTGAAGAGGTGTTCTTTGGTATTGAGAGGGTCTTTTTTTAGTGGCACACGGCATACATTTCAAGCAGTACTTCTCCACATCCTTTCTCATGGCTGGCCAGAAGAATCTTCGACTTAGTTTGGCTATGGTTTTGTCAAATCCTAAGTGTCCACCTACAAGGTCGTCGTGATACATTTTGATGAAATCATTTCTTAATGAAGTCGGAACAACCAATTGCGGGGACTGTAAATTGCCATTAGGTTTCTTTCTATAGACTAATCCGTCTTCAACAAAGTATTGGTGCGCAAATTTTTTTATGGATGCGGCTAATTTTGGCTCTTCTGGTAACATTTCAGACTCTATATAGCGCTTTAAAGATTGTATGTTTTTATCTTTTTCCTGTTCTTCTGGCAAGGTTGTTATAACGGGTCTGGTAACACAAACGAGACAGGTTTCATATATGCGTGATAGAACGTCCGCATTATGGTGTTTTCTTCCAGCCCGGTGTTCAATTTTCATTGCATTTGAATATTCTTGTAACGTAAGTGCCCATCGGGCAAGACGTCCAGCTGGCTCTTTGGTTTCTAGGAGCCATTTCAATGCTGAATGATCAGTGACTACAGTAAAAGAGGTGCCGTAGAGAAAAGGCCGAAGTTTCTTTACTGCCCATACTATTGCCAAAGCCTCTTTCTCAGTGATACTATAGTTTTTCTCGGCTTTGGAAAGACTCCTACTTAAGTATGCAACAGGATGTTCCACCTCGTTCATTTTTTGATGTAAAGCGGCACCTAAACCAGCATCACAGGCATCTGTGTATAATATAAAAGGTCGGGTAACATCTGGAAAAAGTAACGTAGGGGCTGTGGTCAATCGTAGTATCACTTCACGAAACGAGGACTCGCACTCCTGTGTCCAACAAAAGACTTCATTCTTACGCAGTAACTTATTAATAGGATTCACTATTTTTGAGAAATTTTTAATAAATCTACGATGATACGAAGCGAATCCTAAAAACTTTCGAACGTCTTTCACTGTCTTGGGAATCATCCATTCTTTCACTACTTGAATTTTTTCGGGATCTGGTCGGATTCCTTCGCTAGATACTATGTGCCCTAGATATGGAACTTCGGTTTGTGCGAAGCGGCACTTGTCCAGTTTTAACTTTAGCCCGTCAGAGCGTATCCTGTTGAAAACAGTTGCGAGGTGCTTAAGATGTTCAGGAAATGTCTTACTGTAAATCAGAATATCGTCCAGGTATACGGTACACAAGTTCCATTGTAGGCCTGCCAAGGTGGATTCCATGTGGCGCTGAAACGTTGCGGGAGCGTTGCAAAGTCCAAATGGCATGCGCACATATTCGAATAATCCCGCAAAGCAAGTAAACGCCGTCTTTTCTCGGTCATCAGGATCGACTTCAATCTGGTGGTATCCAGATGCCAAGTCCAGGCTTGTAAAATAAGCTGCTCCACCCAGGCTGCTTAGAGTTTCATCTATACGTGGTAAAGGCCACACATCCTTTTTTGTGATGGCATTTAGTTTTCTATAATCCACACAAATTCGATTTGAACCATCTTTCTTTTTTACTACCACGATAGGACTGGCCCATGGCGATACTGAAGGTCTAATTATTCCTTGTCGCTCCATTGTCTGAAGTTGTTCAGCAATGGCATTCCTTTGGTTAAAAGGTAGAGAGTGTGGTCGCTGTTTCAGTGGAGGGTGATTACCGGTCAGTATCTTGTGGTAAATTTTTTCGGACTTTCCAAGATCAAAAGTTGACTTAGCGAACAAATCTGAATATTCTTTTAATAATGACATCAGCTGAGCCCTTTGATCTTTGTCAAGTTTAGACTCACCCCAATGGATATCATTCAAGATGCTTGCAGACTGGCCTATTGGTGTATTTACTGAAGCCACACTCATTATTTTATATTCGTGACCAAGGGGATATACTGTCGCTACAGTCATTCCAGTACTTAACAACGCAGGTGTTCGTGTAAGATTCATAAATAGTACAGGGACTCTGCCTTGGTGTGGTTTTGTCAGCAAACGTTTCCCTAGTACTCCTTCGTTTCGTTTGTGCAGGGACACTGGTTCTAATAACAAATCCCCAGAATCAATTGTACTAAACACTTTTTCAGATGACATATCATTTAATTGCCCTAAAGTTAGAACCATGGACGAGGGAGGTAAGGTTGTAGTTTGAATTAAATTTACCGTCATCGCCACGCCATGAGTTTGAGTCTTAGCGTTGGCTAACTGCAAGGTTTCATTTCCTAATTTTATGGTATCGTAATCTGGTCCAAAAGTCAAACCTCCAAGCTTCTTAATAGTATCCAAGCCAATGATGCAAGGATAAGGATTTTCACGATGTATATACGCTTTGGAGTATATAATTTTGTTATTAAAACATAATGGTATAATACAAAATCCTTCGAACGATAAAAGGTGTCCAGTAACTGATCGTGCCAAATTTTTGCATGTAAAAATTTTTGTAGACTTCAGTAGAAGATTAGGATGAACAATAGTTATTAGTGATCCTGTGTCTACTAGTGCACTGGTAATAACACCATTTACTTGAATGGTTATACACATTTCCGTGTCACTTCCTGGTTGGCCTAACAACATGGTTGGATTTACCCCTGAGTATCTCGGAGGCCAAGGACTCAGTTCCGTAGTACCTGACTGTTGGGTTCGCGGGGTTGAATACATAGCCGCTGTAGTTGGGGTCTCAGTGGTTGAAGGTACGTTTAAAGATACTGCTGTTGATGGAATCGGAGATGTTGGAGGCTTGGGAGTAGTCGCATGAGGGACCGCCAATGTGTGCCTAACGTTTTCATATACTCCAGGTGACTTTCTCGCCGACATAGTGCGTCTATCCATTGTTTCGTATTTTGGTTCATGAAAATCACTAGATCTGTTTAATCGGCAACGCGGTTCATGATCCACGGCGGTGTATGTGATTGATGGTGTTGCCGAAATGTAAGTTGGCACTGTAGACGCTGTTCTTGGTAACGTTCTCATCTCTATAGCTGAAGACTCCACAGGTTGGTTACGCTGTGGGGTGTGAAAGCTAACAAGCTAACTTCCGCTCGGTCATTGAAGCTAAGACGCCTCCCCCTACGTTGAAATCTAACAGGCTGTCCCAGTGTGTTCCCGATTTCCCGTTCAATTCGGCCTTGTCTCAGTCTTTGACTTGCCATGTAAATTATTTGGGGAATACTGGTAATCGAGGTTTTACACTTTGCTGGTAAACAGTGCAGAATTACAGCAGCTATAGTCACATACAAGCAAACCATAAATACCCAAACTTGCCATGGACTAACATTAAGCCCGGAAAGGAAACCAAAATATCCTTTCTTCATGATTTTCTCGACGATTGTATTCGCGGCAACTGCAGGTGAAGGACTCCCAATAGCTCCAAGGTGTTCCAATATAAGATGTTGCTTTCTTAGTCCACCCATTATATCATTCAATGAAATGTGTGTTTGAAATTCTGACCAGTTATACATGACTACTTGATGAAAGATTGTAGTTGCATTGGGTAATGAAGCCGTAGTAAAGAAGGATTTGAACACTGTTAAATCTCTTGCATTCTGTACCTCGTTAGTTATTCCTGTAAGTCGTCTATACAAAAATGTTTTCCCGTTTAGTTCGACAGGCATTTCCTCCACCTGATTACAAGCTGTCGAATGACTGCTGCTGCTTACTATATTTTTTACCGGGTTTAAATATCCAGTATTAGGCTGTCCGTTAATAAAGAATCTGATTGGTATCTCTGTCGTACAATCATTTGTCATTGGTAGTAAACTCATGAAGGTTTGATTTATTCGCTGACACGGATAGGTTTCTACAACAGCTCCTCCGGCTTTTGCGAATATATCGTCTCTGTTTAGCAATTGGCGCATGGCCATTGTAGGTTGGTTTAATAGCTCAGCCCAGATCATTTTCACTATCGTTTCCATTGCCGAACACGCGGCATGTAGTGAGCGACGAAAGGTACTGCGAACTACATTTTCTATGTCTAGCTGCACTACTTGCAGGCTTGCCGCTAATAGATCAGTAGTAACGACGCCATGCGAGTCCATCGTAGCATCTACGTTTCTGATTTTTCGAATATTTTGTAACCTCCGCCCACTCTGCCTCTGCCTTAGATATTGTACCTGGTATGCAGTTGAGGGTCTAGTAGCAAATTGTTTTACAACTCGGTATGGTACACCTTGATCCGACATGATTAGCGTGCGTCCGTCGCAATCTTTAGTCAACTTAGCGGGTGTCTGAGTTGTCAATGCTATATTATGGTCTTTTGCAAGCCAAGCCGTTCCCAATTGTTCACCGACAAAATTTCGCCATGGGACAAAAAGACAGTTTTCTTGCTTGTTAGGCGTCCAAATTAATACTGCTCCACTATCTAAAATGCACTCACCATCGTGGTATTGGCAATGCTTAACATTTCCTGCTGTGCTTTCCATAGTTTAAGAATCATGTTGTTTATAAACATTCACAGAGTACACGTAGCAATTAGTTGCTTCATGTCTTCCATGTGCAACAATGTACACCTCCTCCACTAAATTGCCACTGTATTTCATTGTCAGTTCTTAACAAGTCACCTTTTTGTATCATTGCTCCATAGTCACATTTCTTGAATTCAATCATACGCCTACATTCAAGTGGGGAAACAGATAATTCGTCGAGAAATTCCTTTTTTAAGTGTTCATCGTCGAAAAAATATGTAAAGGTTTGAACCCTTTTCCGTAAAACTGTGCATCGAAACCCAGGACTATTGTACTGAACATGGTTTCGCTTGAATAAAGCAAGCTCTGCGTGGTACAGTTTTATTGGGCTGGACTCGTCCGGACGGGAATTGCACTCAACGTCTTTAGGTAATTTCCAAATAATTTTCTCTCCTTGGGTATTACAAATCATTGGGGAAGATGGTACTTGAGCAACACATGTTGGAACTGTAAACAAAAAGGTCGTTGCTATCAATATCAGCAGAGGTATTTTCTGTAAACTCCATATTCCCATGGTATTCAGAAACTCACTGGTGATTAGGCGAAGCGACGTTGTTCGCTTGTTAAGGCCAGGTCTTATTTGTCGAAGGTTTGTCTTCACAGAACTTCTTCTGGCTAGGTGATCCGCGGGCCCACGGCGATCCCTAAGATCCTTATTTCGTCCTCGACAAGGCTCTGCAACCTTTTCATTATTGAACAATACTGCACCTACTATGTGAGTTTCTTCCACGTATAAAGGTCTCTTCTGTAATTCTTCCCATAAAAACTCATTTTCTGCGGTCAGCCGCTCCACTTCACTACACTGAAGGTCTTCCCGATGGGATTCATCCGGACTGCTAGTCTCTACACAGTTAACCAGTGCTGTTGTTCTTTGTTGGTTGTAAGCACTATTGCTGGCCTTAAATCCAACATGCTGCCGTGAGGTGGTACCCTTTTGAAATCCCACCCTTCTCTGGCGATCTGCAGTCCTGCACATGTTCATATAATGACCTGGTTTTTTGCACTTCATGCATATGGGCTTACCATCAGCCGTCCAACGCGGCGGACTCCGTCGACGATAATTTCGTTCGCGTCCACTGCTGGCTTCCGGTCCTGACCTGTCGTGATTACTTACAGCAATGGGCTGTGTGGCAAAACTGCGCCGTTCTATATCTCCTCTTAATTTGTCAATCATTTCGCCTGTTCGGCGTTCCAAGCCTTGTAATTCTTGCCGCCATTCAGGTATTGTTTCTGAAATTGCGTTTACTCGATAAGAGGGTCTTGATTTTGGGTCTCGAAATTGAGCGCGATTTGTACGTTCTTGTAGTCGCCGTAGTTCTCTGACTTCCTTTTTCAGTTCAGCTAACTCGAACGCACTCTCAGTTGAACCTTTTTCTAGTTTTCTCTTGATCGGGTATCTTACGAGCTATGAACGCCTCCTGGCGTTTGGCTTCTATTACAGCGTCGTCAAATGTTGCGGGTATCTGCGGTAAAAATCCTAAGCGTTCTTTTATAGCACTTTTCACACCAGCTTGAAATAGACCACGTAACATAACCATCCTAGCCTCGACCTCCATATTAGGATATGCTGCCCTACTAAGTCGCTGAAGTTCACGAGCGTACGTAGCCACCGATTCTCCTGGCAATTGCTGCCGGGTATGTAACTCTTCTGAGCTTACAAGTTCCTTAGCTGGTGGATGGAAAGCATCCCGTAATGCTAAACATAGGGCGTCATAATTGTTCTTAATAGTATCTGACAAAGACCTATATACTTCAAGGGCGTTTCCTCGAAGGTAAGCGGGAAGTTTTACTAGCTTTTGTATCTCTGTATACTCTTCTGCTCTACTTAAAAGCTCAAAGAGTTCATGAAATTCCTCGAAATCCTCCCCAAACTCTCCATTAAATAATGGTAAATTCAGGCAACGCACTGATTTGCGCTGCATGTTAGCCCTAAGGGAGTCAGTGGTATCATTTAATTGCGTCAACTCCTCTCGTAGTTCTGCTAACTCTCTTTCCATACCGATTGCACTTCTACCGAGACATCTAAGCTCCCTAGTACATAACGCCGGCTCGCTAGCAGATATTTCGCCAGCACCACCACTCATACACTCTATTTATCAACTATAGGAGCACTCGCACTAAATGAAAGGACTTACTCTTACTCATTATAAGCTGCCGTACACGCAATAAAAATTCTTTGTTAAAGTTTAACAACTACGTGTATCTATAATTTTCACACTCAGCTAGGCTTGTATACATATGCAGGTCTCTTTAAGTTGCCAACTATTACGGACTCTTCCTATTTTATTGCTATCCTGCTCGCGACGCCAAAATTTGTAACACAACCTAGCTGGATTTCTAGTTCTTTACACCTTCTTCTGGTTAAGTACACCTAGGTTTCTGGTTTCTAAACTGTCGCTTAGTCTCTCTTATTTTAGCAAGCTAGAAATACAG
This sequence comes from Trissonchulus sp. WLG1_4, assembly GCA_030248245.1. NCBI lineage: Eukaryota > Metazoa > Nematoda > Enoplea > Enoplida > Ironidae > Trissonchulus > Trissonchulus sp. WLG1_4. The sequence goes on from JASANF010008515.1 coordinate 27,399, forward strand.
ACACAAGACTTACTAAGCTTTTAATGCAAAAGACAAAAGTTGATTATCAGCCCGGATATGATGCAAAATGCATATAAAACTGCACCAAAAATACACTCGGGTATTGAGGGTATTAGAAGTGACTGGGTAATAGCAGCTGAAAAGGCGGGGGAAAAGAAGGGATTTTGGTGGCAAAAGTAAAAGTGTGTTAAGGTAACTTTTTGGTTTCTTTTATAACTACTTTTCTGCCAGGCGCGGCTGGGGGACAACTGGTACTATAAAAACTCGTTCCTTCCTTGGTATTTTATTATTTTAGCTTAAATGTCACTTTCTACTAAAACAATGTTCATCAAAGGTATTTGCATGTCAGTTAATAAAAGGTCACTCATTTAATATACTTTTAATTGCTTTTTAACGTCATTTTGCAACAGGCGCCTCCTTTTTCAGCTTCCCTTGAAGTTGCCGCCCTCCCATCTAGCTGCCCTTACCCAGCCACACACACAGCAATAACAACAACACACCTTTCACTAAACGGCTAAATTCGATTTTTCCTCATGCTAAGAAATGCAGTTGTTATTTTAAGGCCCTTTTTGCAGTAGGAAATTTAGGAATTACAATTGTTACAAATTTGTAACAATTGTAGTAGTCAGCAACAAAATGTTGCTTACAATTGTTACAATTGTAGGATTTGAAATCTGAGCAACAGGAACCTAGGCTGCAATATTTAATGATTACATTTTGCACCAAACTTTCACTTGTTACGGGGCCCCCGAGGGGGCCGCGTATATACTATATTCAGATTCTCCATTTCCTATGTAATTTTTGACAGATCAAATTCTGTACGTTAAAAAATTACACTAGAATGACAGGTAGGTCGAATCTTGCAAGCGAAGAATTGCAAGTCAAAAGACTGTAAGCGAAGAATGATATTGTTATATTCTTTTAGCCGTCAAAAGTCTGGTTTAA
>JASANF010008516.1:0-26185 GCA_030248245.1 Trissonchulus sp. WLG1_4
CGGAAGGGTTTGTAAGGGCGGGGGTCGATTGTTGGGCAAATGACCACGAATATTGGGGAGTTTCTTCAGCAGGAGGTGCCGTTTGATATGGGGGTTGACCGGCGGCAAACAAGGGGGAGCAGTGGTTCCAAAAGTTTGCAAATCATTTTGCAACTGCCACATAGGGGGCTGGGGAACATTGGATGATAAAATGGATTCACCGAGGGGGGCAGTCTGAAAAATCAGCAGCAGGCGAAGCAAACGACGAGGAGAGGTTTTGATCGAGAAGTGAGCTAAGTCGACCGATTCCGGGGGCTGCCGAAACTGGCGGGTACGGGTTGGGATCAGGGGGGGACGCGGAAAAATTCAACGACATCAGGGGGACAGGGGCGTTTGCGCTATTGTAGTTGCGCTGCGGATACATGACGTATTCTTTTTTCCTGAAAATAACAAAATATTCCCACAGTTTCCCATTCATATCATAAGAGTCCATCCTGTTTCACAGAGTGTCTAGTGAGTAGAGAACGAAAGCTGTTTGTTCCAAACTTTTTTGGATAACTGGAACAACTTGCGTTAAGAGTAAACTTTTTGAATATATAGTTGTTTTGGAAGCCACCACACAGGAAAACCTTCAAACAATATGGCCGGAATTCACAAAAAGTGTGAAACTTTATGCTGTTCAAAATGCTCCTTTCACAAAATAGAACAAAATAGTGAATGAAAAATTCTACGTATCTTCTTGAAACAATTTTACTAATCACCGCCCCCCCCCACCCCCAAATTTCATCCTGGATCCGCCGCTGGTGTACGTATATGTAATTGCACATACACAAGCATGTTTTTGACTGCGTTAAAGCTGAAACACTTTTTGTGAATACTAAAAAGTCTGACCAAAAAATGCTGGACCCTGAAAAGCTAGTTTTATTTTAGCTGAACCGTTAGAGATACGCATAAACTATAAACCCATACATCAATCGAAAGGTCTTAGCGAGATGAATGCGTTCCCGTAGTTAGTTCCGATCTATATTCAGTCACTGAAAAAATACCGGAAAAAATCTAGTTGAAGCAAACCGTGATAGCTATTACCACATGTTTGGTATCAATCGAAAGCTCTTGATGAGCTAAGGTCATTTCCAGTGTCATATCCGGTCTATATCCAGTTACCGGATACTTAAGTGAAAAAAACGTGTTATGACTTTTGAGTTTTTCGCAGCAAAACCAATGCTAAATCTGGTGACCGGCCACGGACCGGAATTTTTCGCATATTCAACATCTACTCACTGAGACCTTTCGAATGATATCCTACATGACTATACTGCGTAAAGCCGGAGTCTAGAACAAGACTACATCCGGTTGGGACAAAACCGGAAATCGCCCACAGCTGACAGGATGTGAGACATATATACAAGCATGACATTTTCAGTAATACATATTTATTCGGTGTCTCGAACTGTTATTGGATTTAGCATTGTATCTGCTGCAAAAATCTCTAAACACGTTTTTACACTAAGTATCCAGTGACCGGCTATAGATCGGATATGACACTGGAAATGACCTTAGCTCATCAAGAGCTTTCGATTAATACCAAACATGCGCTAGCAGCTCAAATTCAATTTTTTCTGTATTTTTTCCGGCGACCGGATGTAGACCGAAACTAACTACGGGAACGCATTCATCTCGCCAAGAGCTTTCGATTAATATATGGGTTTATGGTGTTATCTCTTACGTTTCAGTCAAAATAAAACTACCCCTTCAGGGTCCAGCATTTTTTGGTTAGACTTATCCAATATACCTAGTGAGAGCGGGAAAACCAAGAATAGGGAACTACACTCATAACTTTAAATAGGTTTGATGGTGAGCAATGGTACCTACCTACATCAGCATGTAGCTTGTAACAAAGCTAACGATTAGTGTAGTAATACCGCACATTTATACATAAATATATGCATACATACTAGAGTTCGCAACGGGTCGAGATTTTATAACCCGACCCGACCCGACCCGAGCGAATGTCTAACCCGACCCGACCCGACCCGACCCGACTTCTACTGAACCTGCTATAAAAACACTTGAGATTTCCTTTTCACTTTTTTGTTTCCCGTTTTTTATATATTTCATATGTTTTGATAAGCTACAGCACACATGAGAGGGTCTGGGGGACAAGTCCCCTCCAGATTTGAGATTCCGGGACAAGTCCCCCTCAGATTTGACCCATGGGGGCAAGCCCCCTCCTTGTTGCCGAAAAAAGTGCCCGAAAACTCAACAATCGCCTCAGATAGCTGTAAATTGCTTAAAAAATAAGCAAAAGGCAAAAAATCGCTAAAAACTGTCCGAATTTCGCAAATCTCCTTTTTTAAGCACAAATTTGAAATACTTGCATTTTTGTCAGTTCACGTCCCTAATGTTGTAAATGAGAAATAGGGCCTATAGACTCGGGGGCTGTGGTGTAGTGGTTAGCATGCTTGACTTCGAAGCAGGCGGCCCGGGTTCGATTCCCGGCGCCCCCATTTCTTTCATTCTTTCTAAATTGGGGCATCATCTGTCTTTCAACATAGTGGCGACCGTGACAGGACGGAGAGGATAGGGCCGGGTCCTCAGGACAGCCCTATCCCCGAACCGTCTTCGGAGGTGGGTTAGGAGCCCCATGCCCTGGGTTGAGGTTGGCACTTCAACCCTTACGGTACTCGTGCTGTGTGCTGTATGACTGTGTACATATAGCTTCTCTAGTGTGGTCCCTCGGTTAAGGGTAATCCGAAAAACCCTCGGTTTCGGTTAGGGGTGAACCGAGAAAACCCTCGGTTTCGGTTAGGGGTGAGCCGGAGAAAACCCTCGGTTTCGGTTAAGGGTGAGCCGGTTAAAACCCTCGGTATTGGTTGGGAATCGTTCTGGGTCGATCGAGAAACCCTGTGGTTGCGGGTGAGCCAGGAAACCCTGAGTGTGTTGTGTGACTGAAGTAGGCTTGGAGGCCTACGTGTGAATGTGCTCCGCCCTTGAGGCATCGGGTTCACCCCGGGAGCATGAGTATCGACCGAGTATCGTTGCAGGGTCGCAACGATGTTCGAAGGGGGGACCCTGTTGTAAATGAGAAATAGGGCCTATAGACTCGGGAGCTGTGGTGTAGTGGTTAGCATGCTTGACTTCGAAGCAGGCGGCCCGGGTTCGATTCCCGGCGCCCCCATTTCTTTCATTCTTTCTAAATTGGGGCATCATCTGTCTTTCAACACTAAAACGTCGAGGCAAACCCCCCTTAAATTTCGGAAAATCCGGGACAAGCCCGCCCCCAAGACCAAGGGCCTATTCCTTTACCGGATTAAAGGGTTAATTATAATCGGACTGAACGGTTTCAAAATTATCCTTAAAAAGCCATTCCAAAACCTCCGGATTAAACGGACTCAACTTTTAGTTCGCTGCGTTTTAATCGGACTAAACGGACTTAACTATGCACGCTAATGTTAAGCGTGCATGTTAAACCGTTTCGTCCAGTAGTAGTTTTGGAATGGGGTCAGACTAAAATGAAGCCGCTGACTAATTTTAACTCCTTTAGTCCCCATTTACTCCGTTTTGTCATTCCAAAACCTCGGACTAAATTAAGTCCAGTCCGTTTAATCCGGTAAAGGAATAGGCCCCAAGACCCCATGTACATGTATGGACTAAAGTAGCTAATTTTGGGCTGATAAGCACTAAGAGCTAGGAAACACTGTTACATCACTCTGCAGCGGGTACATTAGGTTGAAAATATCATCAAAGCAGAAAAATGTAATCTAATACTTACGGATTATACCCAAAATTTTTGACCCGAACTGACCCGCACAACCCGCGGGTTGGAAAATCTCAACCCGACCCGACCCGACCCGACCCGACCCGCGCCAACCCGACCCGATTGCGAACTCTAATACATACCTATGTATATCCAAATTCACCGCAAACCGGTTCCCGACCGTTTTTTTGTGGTTTTTAGTTGTGTTTTATGCGCCCCCGAAAAGTGACCTAAAGTATGTACGTGTTAAACATAGGGTCATGGGGATGAGGGACCGGGGCCATATATCTACACAATACAACCAGTCCAAGGTCCTTTTTATGGCAAATTTATGAGGTCACTCAAGTACTTTACACGCTAAATTTGGGCCCACTACTACTCCAATCAGTACCTCCGTATGATGCATAACAGCTATTCGAAGTGCGTTTTTACCCATTTTTGGAATAAAAGCGGGGAAAAACAAACATGGCCCGTATATACTTAGAGCCAAAGTAATAGCGGCTCGAAGACAACTGACACCTCAACGTGGTTCCCAGGTCAGTTTCGGATGTTTAATCCGCCCTACACCGATTGCCGGAAACAATGGTGCCCCTTCCTGCGGGGCACGAAGACACTGAACTGCCGAACACTACAACCGCTCCCTCTTTGAATTTCTTACAGCCGGGGAGGATAAGCCAGCCCTCTTTGCTCGTGTGTCTCAACAGCTGGCCCCAACCCTATTCCAGGACTCTTGGGAGTTATTTCCTCTGCCGTAACCAACCAGTAAAATCCAGATATATATATATATATATATATATATATATATATATATATAGCAGGGTTGGCAGTCTCGGTCTCGGTCTCGGTCTCGGTCTCGTAAAAAACCCGAGACTAGGCTGGTCTCGGTCTCGGTCTCGGTCTCGGTCTCGGTAGGAAAACCGAGACCTGCCATAGGGTGGTCTCGGTATTTCAGATTAGGCTAGAAGTTTTCAAAATTTTTTACGATCACGAAGATTTTTTTTACGATTTAAGATTCCAAATAGAATGCCAAGCATGGAATGGTCAAAACTGTCTGCTGCAGAAGAATGTCAGTTCACGGGCAAACTAACTTCAAGTTTAAACTTTGTACATCAAGCTATTAATTAAAGTTTGAGCTACATATATAGAATGGGTTGTCTGACTTAGCGATATTGCATTTGTATGTGGAACCACTCAAGCATAATGTTAAACAGTATATAGAAATACTGACCATCATTTACCAAACAGTGCTAACTTCGTCGTTAATTTGTAACGAAAAATTTGCTGGTTTCAGCAACGGTACGAAGCGCGAATTGGGTGGCAGTTTAATTGAATTTCTTGAGCCCCAACCTGTCAACGCATGTCAAAGTAATAAGTATCTGAAAAAACCTAGGCACAATCAAATGCTTTTTGGGTTATGGATTGGTTGACGCATCAAACCTCCCCCACACCTAACTGTGTCAGCTGGAGAAACTTTTCTGGTCCGTAATGATGCTCCTATTAGCACTTCTGATAGTAGCACCACTGCACCAGCACGGACGATTCTACGCTGGCACCTGAGTCAGACTGTCAAAGTGCAAATTATGTATGCAATGTACTATAAAACACACTGTGGTATGCGAAAAAGTTTGCTAAACTTTTAAAACATTCCAAAAGTTGACATAATTGCGGAAAAATAATCCTATACTCCGGCTGTCATCACTTAACTCTCATGCTTCCGGTCGTTTACAATGTCGTTTGCAATGTTTCTCGCAACTTCGCAAGTCATACACTCATAAACCTAACCTGATGGTCACTTTTTGTAAGTTAATTACTATTTTTTCACATTTCAAAGTATTTCAAATTTTTAAAATTGAAACTTGAAAAAAGGACCCCAAAGGGCTGGTCTCGGTCTCGTAGGTCTCGTTTGGGTGGTCTCGGTTGCTTGGTCTCGGTCTCGGTCTCGGTCTCGGTCTCGGTTGCAAACCCGAGACTTGCCAACCCTGATATATAGTATATATAGTATGTATATATATATATAATCGGTTATATACCTCCTGGGCCAACGTACCCTTGTGGGTTTGATGGGCGAAACGGTAGTAACGGACTATATATCACTGCAATGCTCCCAATGTCATAATATACGGTACCAAGCCTGTGCTCTGGGCTGACCAGACCAGCTATTCGGTGGCTTTCGCCGGGTCACTCGCGGAAATGTCCTCAGTGTCTCCATACGTGGGCAGCTACCGAATTCTGGGGGGGGGTGAGCCACCGGGGGGGGGGTGCGGAGCAATTTTCCGGCCATTTTTGCTTCGTGAGCCACCAATTTCGCTTCGTGAGCCACCACCGATTTTTGATTCGTGAGCTACCTTCAAAGCATTCTGGGGGGGTGAAGCACCTGTCTGGGGGGGGTGATGATGCCTTCTGGGGGGGGTGAAAACACCCCCCCAAACCCCCCCCACGCCCATGTATGAGTGTCTCCCTCTCCCAGCCCTCCCCACGGGTCTGCCCCCCCAGACCCACCACAAGTACAGTCCCCGGGCCAAATCTACGGCCCAACCCTCGGTCAGTCCTCCGGATTGCCCCAAAGACAGCCCAGCCCTCGCGGGACCAGGGCCACCGTAACAGCACACACGCCCTCAACCCCCCGCTAGATCCCTGTCGCTATCCAGCTCTACATAAACTTATAATCCGTAATCCAATGGAATTGCAAGGGCATAGCAGACCAAGCAAAAATTGCAGACACCACTGAAGCTGAATCTAAATCCAAGACATCATCCTTCTGCAGGAGGAAAATCTTAAAACTGGGCTCGACTTTTACTTTTAAATCTAGCCGCACATTCTGCTTGCATAAAACCACAGGTCAAACAGACAGAGCGATTGTGGGGGGAGGGGACGCTGCCCTAGTCAGAAAGTGAACGTGACATTCGTTGATGGACGTTTCCGTTCGTTGAACGGAACAGTCTCAGTGATTGTCATAAGCTCACGTAATATAGTGGACTTCAAAAACGATTATTAGAAGAAAAAGACAAATTGCAAAGTTTCTCGCACGTTTGCCGGTAATTTAATGGATTTATAGTACATAAATTTCTTTAATTGTTACTCTTGAGTATTTTATTTTCTATTTTGCTATTGTTTTTATGCCTATAGTTTGATAAATAATCGGTGGACTGCACCAAATCAGATTAACTTAAGTCTGAGCTGGAGCTAATCTCCAGTTAAATCGATTTAGTTAGATCTCAGCTAACTCGCAGCTAAACTCCAGTTTTCAACTAAAACTTCAGCACCAACTGCGCTAATTTTCAGTGGTGCAGCGGACTTAAACCGATTTAAGGAATTAAGCCTGAGCTAAATCGGTTTAAGCTAATCGTCAGTTAATCCGATTTGGTGCAGTCCACCGAATATGATTTAAATCTACTGTCTCCCTCTCTCGCGTATATATATGATGTAAAACTATTTGATTTGATTTGATTCGATAGTGAGACAACGCATGGCCCATCCGAACGACATTACTACGGAACATATCAGCATCGTGGCACACGGCAAAAATTCCACTGTCATTACAGGGTTGGCAGTCTCGGTCTCGGTCTCGTAAAAAACCCGAGACTAGGCTGGTCTCGGTCTCGGTCTCGGTAGGAAAACCGAGACCTGCCATAGGGTGGTCTCGACTCTCGGTATTTCATATGACACTTGAAGTTTTCGAAACTCTCTAAAGTCACGAAGAATTTTTTATGATGTTGAGTTTCTCGCAACTTCGCAAGTCATACACTCATACCTCATAGCCTAACGGTCATTTTTTTGCAACATAATTACAAATTTTTTATAATTCAAAGTATATATCTAAAATAATTTTAAAATTGAGACTTGAAAAAAAAGGTCCCCAAGGGCTGGTCTCGGTGTCGTAGGTCTCGTTTTGGTGCTCTCGGCAGCCTGGTCTCGGTCTCGGTCTCGGTCTCGGTTGCAAACCCGAGACTTGCCAACCCTGACTGTCAACCTCCATAACCTGTATATATATTCCGGCGATTCGCAACGATTAAACCGACCAACGGGCAACGATTACACCGACCAACGGGCAACGATTACACCGACCAACGGGCAACGATTACACCGACCAACGGGCAACGATTACACCGAATAACGGTCAACGATTACACCGACCAACGGGCAACGATTACACCGACCAACGGGCAACGATTACACCGACCAACGGGCAACGATTACACCGACCAACGGGCAACGATTAAACCGACCAACACTGTTACCCCGGACACCTCCCACACGCCAGCAACGACTTTTTGCTCGGTGACGTAAATAGCCATGCGGGCTGCTTGGTCAATTTCAGTCCAGTCGACAATCGACCACACCAGTGCCCGAACAGACTACAAGGGAAAAGAAGGTGCGGAGGAAAAGGAGTCGAGTTTCGTGAAGTGGTGACAGGTGGACTTGGACATCATGGCAGTCGACTTGGTGGAAGGTATTCTCCGTTTTGGAGAATCCGTTCTTCAACACAAGAATGAAGCGAATCTTAACATAGCTGTGTTCGACCGCTGTCATGGGGCAAAAAGGATTTTTTCAGGATTCGAGGTGGATAAAACAGAGTTGCTAGGATTCGATCCTGCAACCTCTAGATTAGAAACCGAACGTTTTAACAACTTAGCAACAATCCACACACGAGGGATGTACGGCTAAATGTCTGAAACGGGCTTATTGGGGACGTTACTCTCGTTACGTGGAAGAAGACGTATCTCGGGAAGGATGCCAAAATCCGGACGCACCTGTCTAGTGTCTAGGGTCTATGCATTGTCTTTGTGGTTTTTTGTTGCTTTTACTGTGTTTTCTGACACCAAAGAAAAAGCAAAGACTTTCTTATAAAAATTAAAAACACCTAAAAGCACACTGATTTATGCAGGACAGGGTTCAGTGCAAGCATGCAATTTCAGACGAGGGTGAGTTTTGGTTAAGTGCAAGCACCCTACAGCAGTATTTATCATGCATTAGTACAAAATAAAAATAAAAAAGTAAAAATAAAAAATAAGAGCCCTGTCGCTACGGCACAAGAGCGTAACAGGGGGACCAATGAGCATAATTTTTATGGGACTTATGTAGTGCTCACGTCTGGTAAGTGGTAGGCACCAGCTGCCCCCCGGGTCGACAGGTAAATTTACACAAAACGAGAGTTCCCCTTTGGTTGTGTGAACCTGCCGAAGAAAATATGCCGATTCGATCCGTCAACCTTTACTTCAGTAGACGAATGCGTTATCCAGCCACGAAACCTCATCACACCACAGGGATCGCAGGACAACTAAATAGATCGTAGATATGCACGCTTGCGGGTAGGGGGAGGGTAGGGGAACGGCAGACACTTGAAATGCCAAAGCGAGGCAAGTTTCCCATTTCCATCAGGATACTTGCAAATAAAAACTAGTGTCACAAATGTTTGATAAAGGAATATGAGCGGTGGGTATATACTTTCCCGAAACCCTCTTAGAGAGACGATGACCAAGCCAAGACACGAGTATACATATACACAAACAAGCCAGGAAGTCAAACACGAGATGATAATATATCCCAAAGCCGAAAAGAAATCATTGAAAACAGAAAGAACGCCTGCTGCTACAGCGTGGACGGGCAGAATTGAGAACTGAGCAGAATTAAGAGTTAGAGCACTACTGAAAAACTTCGACATATTATGCATCCACTTTCCGACAAATCAAACTCAACGAAACGCCTGTTCTACCACTAAAACTTCAGCCAGAATTCTATCGCCACAGGTTTAAGCGCAAGGAGAAAACTTTATGGGTTGATTTTACAAAGGTGGTCTTACTAAACCACCGGGCACCGTCGTATATCCATCCACCTACTCACGGGGGTTGCCGGTTGGCAGTTGGCACCCCCCCAACCCTCCACCACGCCCCCCACGGCTGACGTCTGAGGGCCAAAAAATTCCGTGCGAAAGTGCGAAAAAATTAGTTCAAAATCGAGAAACTGCAAGAAGTTTTCCGACTGCAGCCAGCAAAAAACCAAGACCACCCCCGCCCCTACGCCCATTGCTCCCGAGCATTTTTGAGACTAACTCCATATGGCTAATCAGCTTCACTAGTTTTGCAAATAGCAAGAACCTGTTCGTTAACGCCCTTTACCACTACGCCTAACCACAGCAAAACTGCACACTGGTCCCAGGTGACAACCCCATCTACATTTAGATCAAACGTGGCGAAAGTAAGCGTAACATTCCAAACGTCTCCGTCACACCATTCGCGTTGATGTAGCCGTTTTCAAACGTCCACAAGGAACTAAATCGATTCATCACGTATTTGTCGATGCTAGAAGCGTCGGTTGATGAAATTTCGATATTTCCGGTAGGCGATATGCATAAGATCCGAGGGCTATCGTATAGTATAAAATTCGAGGGCTATCGCATAGTACTTGAGTGGGATATTGATCCGAAAGGCACTCCGCGTGCTTATCATCCAACTGTTCTCAGCCAAGACTGATATAGGCATTCCACCGTAGGAATCCAGCGAAGGCAAAGTGGTGTGCTTTTTGTTTTCCCCTAAGTGTTCACTCGGTTCGACGCATTACCTAGATTTTGTCACGGAATGCCCCCGACTTTGATGCTCGCTTCCCACTGCAGGTAACGTTGAACATGATGTGAGCATAATAGCACATTCCCACTGCATAGGTTTAACGTTTAACGATGTTGAAAAATTTCAACCTTCTGGCTTAAGGTTTAAGGATTCAACCAATCTGCTACGAGCTGCAAGCGGAGCGTCTGCATCCGGCCAATTAATATATGTACAACATTTAAATATTAGCAATGCAAGCCGCCGTGTAGAAAAATTAGTAGTATGGCATTTCATTTGCTGTTCGTGAAACCTTAAAACTGCCAGTGTGACAGCGGTAAGCGGTAAGTGTTAAACAAACCTGGTAACTAGGGCAAAAAAGTTAGACCATTTTTATTTACGTTAAAGTTAAAGTAAGACCATGGCTTTAATTTAAGTTAAAGTTACAGTTAAACTAAGGCTCCGGTGTTAATTTAAGTTAAAGTTAAAGTAAGCCCAAAATCAATGACTTTTATATAACTTTTTTAAATAACTTTAATGTTAAAGTTAAAGTAAGAGTGTTTTAATTTAAGTAAAAAAGTAAGACCTATAACTTTTTTGCAGTTAAAGTTAAAGTTAAAGTATGACCCCTAACTTTTTTAATTTTAGTTAAAGTTAAAGTTTAACTTTTTTGCCCTACTGGTAACTAATCAAAACGTATGTCACCACCACACCACACAGGTGTCGTACAAAATTTTTATTTCACCTCAACTTTTAACCGTTTTGAGCATTCACTTTTTTCTCACAAGCCCACATCCCCTAAGTCCCTCACTAACCCTTTAAATTTTAATTAATCAGCCCAATTTAATCTAACTCACTAGATAGTGTTTAAGAATTTCCGTGATCCTCGCTGTCCATCTACTAAAGAAAATAAGTGGATTAAACTTTTATTAACACAGCAAAGGATTACGCAATTTGCTCCGTATTCCGAAAAACATAACTGTGCTTAATATTCCCTACGTTTATATGCCGCAGTAATATTACCCAAACCCAAACAATTTTAGTCTGTCAAATCCATATTTGGATGAATTGAGTGAAAACACTTGTATATATTATATAATTTCTTTCGTCAGCAAAGCACGAACGATAAAAAATTGTGTAACACACACGACAAGTTACATAAAAAATTTATTAAATAAACATTACGTTAACAATCAGCAAAATTACTCCGTTAATCTGGCATATTTTTAGTGGGGGGGGGGGGGGGGGGGGGCCGCCCCCCCATTTTGGTCGCCCCCCCCCCCCATTTTGAGCCCCCCCATTTCAGATGGGGTGCCCCCCCATAGCCCAAAATTTTTACCGGAAGGATGTTTTAGCGACTTTTTAGCTGTAGCGATGTCGAGTTTGTCGGGTTTTTTGGTCCTTTTTTGCTAAATTTAGTATTAGTGTAGCTATAATAACGTATGAAATCGTAACTTTTAACGTATAATAACCAATTTTTCGTGTAAAAATAGTGTTTTATCGTGAATTTGGTGCGCCCCCCCCAATTTGGTCGACGCCCCCCCCCCCCCCCATCCATGGGGGGGGGGGGGCTCCCCCCCCCCTAAAATTTTGCCTAAAAATATGCCAGTTAATAATACGGAAATTCTTAAACACTATCTAGTGAGTTAGATTAAATTGGGCTGATTAATTAAAATTTAAAGGGTTAGTGAGGGACTTAGGGGATGTGGGCTTGTGAGAAAAAAGTGAATGCTCAAAACGGTTAAAAGTTGAGGTGAAATAAAAATTTTGTACGACACGGACACCTGTGTGGTGTGGTGGTGACATACGTTTTGATTAGTTACCAGTAGGGCAAAAAAGTTAAACTTTAACTTTAACTAAAATTAAAAAAGTTAGGGGTCATACTTTAACTTTAACTTTAACTGCAAAAAAGTTATAGGTCTTACTTTTTTACTTAAATTAAAACACTCTTACTTTAACTTTAACATTAAAGTTATTTAAAAAAGTTATATAAAAGTCATTGATTTTGGGCTTACTTTAACTTTAACTTAAATTAACACCGGAGCCTTACTTTAACTGTAACTTTAACTTAAATTAAAGCCATGGTCTTACTTTAACTTTAACTTAAATAAAAATGGTCTAACTTTTTTGCCCTAGTTACCAGGTTTGTTTAACACTTACCGCTTACCGCTGTCACACTGGCAGTTTTAAGGTTTCACGAACAGCAAATGAAATGCCATGCTACTAATTTTTCTACACGGCGGCTTGCATTGCTAATATTTAAGTGTTGTATATTAATTGGCCGGATGCAGACGCTCCGCTTGCAGCTCGTAGCAGATTGGTTGAATCCTTAAACCTTAAGCCAGAAGGTTGAAATTTTTCAACATCGTTAAACGTTAAACCTATGCAGTGGGAATGTGCTATTATGCTCACATCATGTTCAACGTTACCTGCAGTGGGAAGCGAGCATCAAAGTCGGGGGCATTCCGTGACAAAATCTAGGTAATGCGTCGAACCGAGTGAACACTTTGGGGAAAACAAAAAGCACACCACTTTGCCTTCGCTGGATTCCTACGGTGGAATGCCTATATCAGTCTTGGCTGAGAACAGTTGGATGATAAGCACGCGGAGTGCCTTTCGGATCTATATCCCACTCAAGTACTATGCGATAGCTCTCGGATCTTATGCATATCGCCTACCGGAAATATCGAAATTTCATCGACCGACGCTTCTAGCATCGACAAATACGTGATGAATCGATTTAGTTCCTTGTGGACGTTTGAAAACGGCTACATCAACGCGAATGGTGTGACGGAGACGTTTGGAATGTTACGCTTACTTTCGCCACGTTTGATCTAAATGTAGATGGGGTTGTCACCTGGGACCAGTGTGCAGTTTTGCTGTGGTTAGGCGTAGTGGTAAAGGGCGTTAACGAACAGGTTCTTGCTATTTGCAAAACTAGTGAAGCTGATTAGCCATATGGAGTTAGTCTCAAAAATGCTCAGTCTCAAAAATGCTCGGGAGCAATGGGCGTAGGGGCGGGGGTGGTCTTGGTTTTTTGCTGGCTGCAGTCGGAAAACTTCTTGCAGTTTCTCGATTTTGAACTAATTTTTTCGCACTTTCGCACGGAATTTTTTGGCCCTCAGACGTCAGCCGTGGGGGGCGTGGTGGAGGGTTGGGGGGGTGCCAACTGCCAACCGGCAACCCCCGTGAGTAGGCGGATGGATATACGACGGTGCCCGGTGGTTTAGTAAGACCACCTTTGTAAAATCAACCCATAAAGTTTTCTCCTTGCGCTTAAACCTGTGGCGATAGAATTCTGGCTGAAGTTTTAGTGGTAGAACAGGCGTTTCGTTGAGTTTGATTTGTCGGAAAGTGGATGCATAATATGTCGAAGTTTTTCAGTAGTGCTCTAACTCTAATTCTGCTCAGTTCTCTCTCCCGTCCACGCTGTAGCAGCAGGCGTTCTTTCTGATTTCAATGATTTCTTTTCGGCTTTGGGATATATTATCATCTCGTGTTTGACTTCCTGGCTTGTTTGTGTATATATATACTCGTGTCTTGGCTTGGTCATCGTCTCTCTAAGAGGGTTTCGGGAAAGTATTGACCCACCGCTCATATTCCTTTATCAAACATTTGTGACACTGTAGTTTTTATTTGCAAGTATCCTGATGGAAATGCGAAACTTGCCTCGCTTTGGCATTTCAAGTGTCTGCCGTTCCCCTACCCTCCCCCTACCCGCAAGCGTGCATATCTACGATCTATTTAGTTGTCCTGCGCGATCCCTGTGGTGTGATGAGGTTTCGTGGCTGGATAACGCATTCGTCTACTGAAGTAAAGGTTGACGGATCGAATCGGCATATTTTCTTCGGCAGGTTCACACAACCAAAGGGGAACTCTCGTTTTGTGTAAATTTACCTGTCGACCCGGGGGGCAGCTGGTGCCTACCAGCAGGGTTGGGCACCGGAAAAAAACTCCCGGAAAAAACGGTTTTTATCCGTTTTTTTTCCGTTTTTTTCCGAGGGTTCGGAAAAAAACGGAAAAAAACTCGAAATTGGTAAATTACTCGTGAAACGTTTAAACTTGCTCAGAATGCGTTAAAATTGTTTAAAAAACAAAAAAAAACTGTTTTGTGACTAATTAAGGATATTGCGACCAATTAAGGATAGTTGGCAAAGATTGTTATACATTGACTTCAAGTTTTGATAATTTGCGTAACCATTCATAAATATATATGCGGTTACTTCAGAAGCTATCCGTTCCTTTTCTGGGCGTGTTAGGACTAAAGAACCGGATCTATTACTGCTCTAAACTAGGTTTATATTTTATATAAAAGCCTAAACCATATTCCAGCTTCCTTAGCAGGTAGTTGCAAGTATCGTTGAAAATTTCGATGACACTTAGATATATTTTTTAAACTATCAAGTTTACCTTACCGTCGGACAGTTTATTTTGTCGGATTACTACATATATACCTTATTCTAATTAACCTCGTTTTATTCCACCCTATGCGAAAAATTAAATTGTGTCCGTTTTGCTTAATTAAATTGCACAACATTCTAAACCAAAGCGGGTGTCCGTTTAAGCAGCGAAATTGGATCGGGATCGAAAAATACGCCGATCTTATTTCCATTATTCTATTAGTGGGGTTAAGATTTTCGCAATTGATGCGTAAACTTACCGCACCTTAATCTTACCTCGCGTTAGCAAAGTAAGACTAAAATTTTACGTTCAACTTTAACGAAACTTAAAATAGAAAAAAACGGGCTAATATGGTTGTTCTCTCATCTATCTAGTGCAAACGAAGCAAAATAAACAGTGACCGGTCGTCATCGAATAATAATGAAGTTACTAAGACGGAAAGTGTAAAAAATATAATTCAAAAGTAATTTTCCGTCATTTTTGGACATCGGAAAAACACTCTAAAAAAACCGGAAAAAAACCTGAAAAAAACCGGTTTTTTTCCGGCCATAATTTTTTTCCGGAAAAAAAACAACCCTGCTTACCAGACGTGAGCACTACATAAGTCCCATGAAAATTATGCTCATTGGTCCCCCTGTTACGCTCTTGTGCCGTAGCGACAGGGCTCTTATTTTTTATTTTTATTTTTTTATTTTTATTTTGTACTAATGCATGATAAATACTGCTGTAGTGTGCTTGCACTTAACCAAAACTCACCCTCGTCTGAAATTGCATGCTTGCACTGAACCCTGTCCTGCATAAGTCAGTGTGCTTTTAGGTGTTTTTAATTTTTATAATAAAGTCTTTGCTTTTTATTTGGTGTCAGAAAACACAGTAAAAGCAACAAAAAACCACAAAGACACTACATAGACCCTAGACACTAGACAGGTGCGTCCGGATTTTGGCATACTTCCCGAGATACGTCTTCTTCCACGTAACGAGAGTAACGTCCCCAATAAGCCCGTTTCAGACATTTAGCCGTACATCCCTCGTGTGTGGATTGTTGCTAAGTTGTTAAAACGTTCGGTTTCTAATCTAGAGGTTGCCGGATCGAATCCTAGCAACTCTGTTTTATCCACCTCGAATCCTGAAAAAATCCTTTTTGCCCCATGACAGCGGTCGAACACAGCTATGTCAAGATTCGCTTCATTTTTGTGTTGAAGAACGGATTCTCCAAAAAGGAGAATACCTTCCACCAAGTCGACTGCCATGATGTCCAAGTCCACCTGTCACCACTTCACGAAACTCGACTCCTTTTCCTCCGCACCTTCTTTTCCCTTGTAGTCTGTTCGGGCACTGGTGTGGTCGATTGTCGACTGGACTGAAATTGACCAAGCAACAGAACTGGCAGGATCAGCAAATTAGCTCTGGCCAATGTGATGTTTGATTCGATATGACTTGATATGCAAAGCGTAAGCACCAAAAAATCAGTGATTGCTTGCCGTGACCCACGTGCCATTGATGAAGACAAGAACATTTTCTGCGTCATAATTATACATTTCAAACTGACCTTTCTTTCGAGGGAGATTAATGATTATCTTGCCATTCGCCCTGCTTGCCGCGTCAATCCATCCACCCGGTTTCAAGGGGTATACTTTGACTTTGTAGAAGCTCACGAATTCTCCAACCATTATATTTGGAATCTGGCTTTCGCTAGATCGTGGCAGTATGCTTATCATGTGTTGAAGTAACACTGTTTGGTGCCATCCAACCTGTGCTCTGTGAGACAATGGCCAGGGCCCAGGACCAAAGTGGTAGGCTGTTGAAACCCACGAAAACACTGGTTGATGACCCCTAGCTGTAGTGATTGCAGGAGCCTATTTCCAGCAGCCTGTATTTCGAGCCGACAATATCGCTGACATGAGGCAAATATATATATATATATATATATATATATATATATATATATATATATATATATATATATATATATATATATATATATATATATATATATGTATATATAGCGGCAAGAATTTTATTCAGAAAGGCACTTGTTGGCACAGCTTATATAAACGAAGTTTTATTCATAAATAATATATTTAACAAAAATGGCTAGATAGCTTAATATTAACAAGTATATACTCATATATACATGTATATACACTTAGTAAAAGACCGCGCATTTGGTAGTTCTTTAAAACGAGTTATATTTTTTGCTGAAATGATATTTCATACTACTTTCGGTTAGTGTCACGTATGAATATCTTTGCTTCGCTGCGGACTGTTTAACCAATATGCAAATGAGATATTGGTACGTATATATATAAGGCTGCCCATGCGCTATTCGTCAGTTCTTTGTTTTCCCTGCGACGATCGGCTGCACATTTTGCTGTGCGCACTTTACCATGCCGCGCTCTGTACGCGCAGTTTCCAAGTCCAGTGCGGAGCCTGACTCTTCTAACGAGTCAGTGGCCAGTGCGGCTAGTGCCGGCCGCGGTCGGCGTTCTGCATCTGCCAGCAGTCAAGGCACGCCTGTGCGGCGTGAGTCTAGCGCTGGTGCAGACGTTAGCGAGGGATCGAGACGCTCGCTCGACTCTAGTGAGCAGTCGACCCGTAGTGCTAGCTCTGGTAGCCTAACTCGTTCAAACGAACGATCGCCTAGTCCAGCTAGCCCGCGACAGCGGCAGGGGGCCGCAGATGCTCCGGTCCGCCGCAGTCGTTGCCGCCAGCGGGTACACAGTGTGACGGCGAGCCCAATCCAACCGGCTGCGACTCAACCGAAGCGTCGCAGGGCCCGGGCTTCGTCTCCGTCAGTTTCGGCAGAGAAGGCCGGACCGGCCAAGGCGTTCCGAATTCCCGGTCGCAACAATCCATATGCGATGGGAACTTTCAAGTCCCCCCTGGAGGAACTTATATTATACTGGCATTAACAATAACAAATAACAAAATTGTTAATCTGCAGTGGTTCATACTGCTCCATTTGCGTCGGAATCATCCGCCGGGCTTCCAGGTTCATGATCTCTCACTCTCGTTCCGTATTTTTGTGACTCTAGAGGTGCGAAACCGTTAGGACGGAGGGTTTTCGTTCGTTCACGATAAATTTTACGTTGACACCAAAAACGAAGCCATCCGTTCATCCGAAATGTGTCTGTAAAGGCGTACCAAAAATTATGTGAAACGGTAACTTTGGCCGTTTCTTGAGAGGCTGGTTTCATTGCAATCGATGCAGCTACTGTTGAAGCGGCACTATATGCGGATGCACTAGGTTACCGGGGATGATCACTTCAACCGATAGCGGTCACGTCGAAGGATAATTATCTTCGCGGGTTACCTTACTTTACCGTATGTCCGTTTACACGGCAACATCTTATGAAATCATATCACCACGAGTATACATCCATTTTTCCGTATTTTCGCTGGATGAGCGGTCGTGACGCATGTGTATGAAGGAAATCTTCCGCGTTGATCCCTCGAGAACACGTTTCTGTCTTTTAGCCGATCCCTAGTTTCCTTAGCGTTAACCCACGTTTGGAAACCTGCTTGACTCTTTTCCATCATCCAGATCTTGTATATATGTTGGCCACTGTTAGCAGCTACAAAATCGGAATGTATCATCCCGTTTTCACTATTCTATCCCAGCTAATTTTCCGTCGTTGATAGGTCCCAGCAGCCCGCATGGCTATTTACGTCACCGAGCAAAAAGTCGTTTCTGGCGTGTGGGAGGTGTCCGGGGTAACAGTGTTGGTCGGTTTAATCGTTGCCCGTTGGTCGGTGTAATCGTTGACCGTTATTCGGTGTAATCGTTTCCCGTTGGTCGGTGTAATCGTTGCCCGTTGGTCGGTGTAATCGTTGCCCGTTGGTCGGTGTAATCGTTGCCCGTTGGTCGGTTTAATCGTTGCGAATCGCCGGAATATATATACAGGTTATGGAGGTTGACAGTCAGGGTTGGCAAGTCTCGGGTTTGCAACCGAGACCGAGACCGAGACCGAGACCAGGCTGCGGAGACCACCAAAACGAGACCTACGACACCGAGACCAGCCCTTGGGGACCTTTTTTTTCAAGTCTCAATTTTAAAATTATTTTAGATACTTTGAATTATAAAAAATTTGTAATTATGTTGCAAAAAAATGACCATTAGGCTATGAGGTATGAGTGTATGACTTGCGAAGTTGTGAGAAACTCAACATCATAAAAAATTCTTCGTGACTTTAGAGAGTTTCGAAAACTTCAAGTGTCATATGAAATACCGAGAGTCGAGACCACCCTATGGCAGGTCTCGGTTTTCCTACCGAGACCGAGACCGAGACCGAGACCAGCCTAGTCTCGGGTTTTTTACGAGACCGAGACTGCCAACCCTGTAATGACAGTGGAATTTTTGCCGTGTGCCACGATGTTGATATGTTCCGTAGTAATGTCGTTCGGATGGGCCATGCGTTGTCTCACTATCGAATCAAATCAAATCAAATAGTTTTACATCATATATATACGCGAGAGAGGGAGACAGTAGATTTAAATCATATTCGGTGGACTGCACCAAATCGGATTAACTGACGATTAGCTTAAACCGATTTAGCTCAGGCTTAAATTCCTTAAATCGGTTTAAGTCCGCTGCACCACTGAAAATTAGCGCAGTTGGCGCTGAAGTTTTAGTTGAAAACTGGAGTTTAGCAGTTAGCTGCGAGTTAGCTGAGATTTAACTAAATCGATTTAACTGGAGATTAGCTCCAGCTCAGATTTAAGTTAATCTGATTTGGTGCAGTCCAGCGATTATTTATCAAACTATAGGCATAAAAAACAATAACAAAATAGAAAATAAAATACTCAACAGTAACAATTAAAGAAATTTATATACTATAAATCCATTAAATTACCGGCAAACGTGCGAGAAACTTTGCAATTGTCTTTTTCTTCTAATAATCGTTTTTGAAGTCCACTATATTACGTGAGCTTATGACAATCACTGAGACTGTTCCGTTCAACGAACGGAAACGTCCATCAACGAATGTCACGTTCACTTTCTGACTAGGGCAGCGTCCCCTCCCCCCACAATCGCTCTGTCTGTTTGACCTGTGGTTTTATGCAATCAGAATGTGCGGCTAGATTTAAAAGTAAAAGTCGAGCCCAGTTTTAAGATTTTCCTCCTGCAGAAGGATGATGTCTTAGATTCAGATTCAGCTTCAGTGGTGTCTGCAATTTTTGCTTGGTATGCTATGCCTTTGCAATTCCATTGGATTAAGGATTATAAGTTTATGTAGAGCCGGATAGCGACAGGGATCTAGCGGGGGGTTGAGGGCGTGTGTGCTGTTACGGTGGCCCTGCGGTTGTCCCGCGAGGGCTGGGCTGTCTTTGGGGCAATCCGGGGGACTGACCGAGGGTTGGGCCGTAGATTTGGCCCGGGGACTGTACTTGTGGTGGGTCTGGGGGGCAGACCCGTGGGGAGGGCTGGGAGAGGGAGACACTGAGGACATTTCCGCGAGTGACCCGGCGAAAGCCACCGAATAGCTGGTGGCTATCAAAGCCACAAGGGTACGTTGGCCCAGGAGGTATATAACCGATATATATATCCGGACCTATATATATATATATATATATATATATATATATATATATATATATATATATATATATATATATATATATATATATATATATATATATATATATATACATACTATATATATACTATATATATATATATATATATATATATCTGGATTTTACTGGTTGGTTACGGCAGAGGAAATAACACCCAAGAGTCCTGGAATAGGGTTGGGGCCAGCTGTTGAGACACACGAGCAAAGAGGGCTGGCTTATCCTCCCCGGCTGTAAGAAATTCAAAGAGGGAGCGGTTGTAGTGTTCGGCAGTTCAGTGTCTTCGTGCCCCGCAGGAAGGGGCACCAGTGTTTCCGGCAATCGGTGGAGGGCGGATTAAACATCCGAAACTGACCTGGGAACCACGTTGAGGTGTCAGTTGTCTTCGAGCCGCTGTTACTTTGGCTCTAAGTATATACGGGCCATGTTTGTTTTTCCCCGCTTTTATTCCAAAAATGGGTAAAAACGCACTTCGAATAGCTGTTATGCATCATACGGAGGTACTGATTGGAGTAGTAGTGGGCCCAAATTTAGCGTGTAAAGTACTTGAGTGACCTCATAAATTTGCCATATAAAGGACCTTGGACTGGTTGTATTGTGTAGATATATGGCCCCGGTCCCTCATCCCCATGACCCTATGTTTAACACGTACATACTTTAGGTCACTTTTCGGGGGCGCATAAAACACAACTAAAAACCACAAAAAAACGGTCGGGAACCGGTTTGCGGTGAATTTGGATATACATAGGTATGTATTAGAGTTCGCAATCGGGTCGGGTTGGCGCGGGTCGGGTCGGGTCGGGTCGGGTCGGGTCGGGTTGAGATTTTCCAACCCGCGGGTTGTGCGGGTCAGTTCGGGTCAAAAATTTTGGGTATAATCCGTAAGTATTAGATTACATTTTTCTGCTTTGATGATATTTTCAACCTAATGTACCCGCTGCAGAGTGATGTAACAGTGTTTCCTAGCTCTTAGTGCTTATCAGCCCAAAATTAGCTACTTTAGTCCATACATGTACATGGGGTCTTGGGGCCTATTCCTTTACCGGATTAAACGGACTGGACTTAATTTAGTCCGAGGTTTTGGAATGACAAAACGGAGTAAATGGGGACTAAAGGAGTTAAAATTAGTCAGCGGCTTAATTTTAGTCTGACCCCATTCCAAAACTACTACTGGACGAAACGGTTTAACATGCACGCTTAACATTAGCGTGCATAGTTATGTCCGTTTAGTCCGATTAAAACGCAGCGAACTAAAAGTTGAGTCCGTTTAATCCGGAGGTTTTGGAATGGCTTTTTAAGGATAATTTTGAAACCGTTTAGTCCGATTATAATTAACCCTTCAATCCGGTAAAGGAATAGGCCCTTGGTCTTGGGGGCGGGCTTGTCCCGGATTTTCCGAAATTTAAGGGGGGTTTGCCTCGACGTTTTAGTGTTGAAAGACAGATGATGCCCCAATTTAGAAAGAATGAAAGAAATGGGGGCGCCGGGAATCGAACCCGGGCCGCCTGCTTCGAAGTCAAGCATGCTAACCACTACACCACAGCTCCCGAGTCATTTCTATTCTCGGCCCTATTTCTCATTTACAACAGGGTCCCCCCTTCGAACATCGTTGCGACCC
Source organism: Trissonchulus sp. WLG1_4 (assembly GCA_030248245.1). Classification (NCBI taxonomy): domain Eukaryota; kingdom Metazoa; phylum Nematoda; class Enoplea; order Enoplida; family Ironidae; genus Trissonchulus; species Trissonchulus sp. WLG1_4. The sequence goes on from JASANF010008516.1 coordinate 21,869, forward strand.
TGCAACGATACTCGGTCGACACTCATGCTCCCGGGGTGAACCCGATGCCTCAAGGGCGGAGCACATTCACACGTAGGCCTCCAAGCCTACTTCAGTCACACAACACACTCAGGGTTTCCTGGCTCACCCGCAACCACAGGGTTTCTCGATCGACCCAGAACGATTCCCAACCAATACCGAGGGTTTTAACCGGCTCACCCTTAACCGAAACCGAGGGTTTTCTCCGGCTCACCCCTAACCGAAACCGAGGGTTTTCTCGGTTCACCCCTAACCGAAAACGAGGGTTTTTCGGATTACCCTTAACCGAGGGACCACACTAGAGAAGCTATATGTACACAGTCATACAGCACACAGCACGAGTACCGTAAGGGTTGAAGTGCCAACCTCAACCCAGGGCATGGGGCTCCTAACCCACCTCCGAAGACGGTTCGGGGATAGGGCTGTCCTGAGGACCCGGCCCTATCCTCTCCGTCCTGTCACGGTCGCCACTATGTTGAAAGACAGATGATGCCCCAATTTAGAAAGAATGAAAGAAATGGGGGCGCCGGGAATCGAACCCGGGCCGCCTGCTTCGAAGTCAAGCATGCTAACCACTACACCACAGCCCCCGAGTCTATAGGCCCTATTTCTCATTTACAACATTAGGGACGTGAACTGACAAAAATGCAAGTATTTCAAATTTGTGCTTAAAAAGGGAGATTTGCGAAATTCGGACAGTTTTTAGCGATTTTTTGCCTTTTGCTTATTTTTTAAGCAATTTACAGCTATCTGAGGCGATTGTTGAGTTTTCGGGCACTTTTTTCGGCAACAAGGAGGGGGCTTGCCCCCATGGGTCAAATCTGAGGGGGGACTTGTCCCGGAATCTCAAATCTGGAGGGGACTTGTCCCCCAGACCCTCCCATGTGTGCTGTAGCTTATCAAAACATATGAAATATATAAATAAAAAACGGGAAACAAAAAAGTGAAAAGGAAATCTCAAGTGTTTCTATAGCAGGTTCAGTAGAAGTCGGGTCGGGTCGGGTCGGGTTAGACATTCGCTCGGGTCGGGTCGGGTCGGGTTATAAAATCTCGACCCGTTGCGAACTCTAGTATGTATGCATATATTTATGTATAAATGTGCGGTATTACTACACTAATCGTTAGCTTTGTTACAAGCTACATGCTGATGTAGGTAGGTACCATTGCTCACCATCAAACCTATTTAAAGTTATGAGTGTAGTTCCCTATTCTTGGTTTTCCCGCTCTCACTAGGTATATTGGATAAGTCTGACCAAAAAATGCTGGACCCTGAAGGGGTAGTTTTATTTTGACTGAAACGTAAGAGATAACACCATAAACCCATATATTAATCGAAAGCTCTTGGCGAGATGAATGCGTTCCCGTAGTTAGTTTCGGTCTACATCCGGTCGCCGGAAAAATACAGAAAAAAATTGAATTTGAGCTGCTAGCGCATGTTTGGTATTAATCGAAAGCTCTTGATGAGCTAAGGTCATTTCCAGTGTCATATCCGATCTATAGCCGGTCACTGGATACTTAGTGTAAAAACGTGTTTAGAGATTTTTGCAGCAGATACAATGCTAAATCCAATAACAGTTCGAGACACCGAATAAATATGTATTACTGAAAATGTCATGCTTGTATATATGTCTCACATCCTGTCAGCTGTGGGCGATTTCCGGTTTTGTCCCAACCGGATGTAGTCTTGTTCTAGACTCCGGCTTTACGCAGTATAGTCATGTAGGATATCATTCGAAAGGTCTCAGTGAGTAGATGTTGAATATGCGAAAAATTCCGGTCCGTGGCCGGTCACCAGATTTAGCATTGGTTTTGCTGCGAAAAACTCAAAAGTCATAACACGTTTTTTTCACTTAAGTATCCGGTAACTGGATATAGACCGGATATGACACTGGAAATGACCTTAGCTCATCAAGAGCTTTCGATTGATACCAAACATGTGGTAATAGCTATCACGGTTTGCTTCAACTAGATTTTTTCCGGTATTTTTTCAGTGACTGAATATAGATCGGAACTAACTACGGGAACGCATTCATCTCGCTAAGACCTTTCGATTGATGTATGGGTTTATAGTTTATGCGTATCTCTAACGGTTCAGCTAAAATAAAACTAGCTTTTCAGGGTCCAGCATTTTTTGGTCAGACTTTTTAGTATTCACAAAAAGTGTTTCAGCTTTAACGCAGTCAAAAACATGCTTGTGTATGTGCAATTACATATACGTACACCAGCGGCGGATCCAGGATGAAATTTGGGGGTGGGGGGGGGGCGGTGATTAGTAAAATTGTTTCAAGAAGATACGTAGAATTTTTCATTCACTATTTTGTTCTATTTTGTGAAAGGAGCATTTTGAACAGCATAAAGTTTCACACTTTTTGTGAATTCCGGCCATATTGTTTGAAGGTTTTCCTGTGTGGTGGCTTCCAAAACAACTATATATTCAAAAAGTTTACTCTTAACGCAAGTTGTTCCAGTTATCCAAAAAAGTTTGGAACAAACAGCTTTCGTTCTCTACTCACTAGACACTCTGTGAAACAGGATGGACTCTTATGATATGAATGGGAAACTGTGGGAATATTTTGTTATTTTCAGGAAAAAAGAATACGTCATGTATCCGCAGCGCAACTACAATAGCGCAAACGCCCCTGTCCCCCTGATGTCGTTGAATTTTTCCGCGTCCCCCCCTGATCCCAACCCGTACCCGCCAGTTTCGGCAGCCCCCGGAATCGGTCGACTTAGCTCACTTCTCGATCAAAACCTCTCCTCGTCGTTTGCTTCGCCTGCTGCTGATTTTTCGACTGCCCCCCTCGGTGAATCCATTTTATCATCCAATGTTCCCCAGCCCCCTATGTGGCAGTTGCAAAATAATTTGCAAACTTTTGGAACCACTGCTCCCCCCTTGTTTGCCGCCGGTCAACCCCCATATCAAACGGCACCTCCTGCTGAAGAAACTCCCCAATATTCGTGGTCATTTGCCCAACAATCGACCCCCGCCCTTACAAACCCTTCCGTGGCACCTGCGGTGTATCCGCTCGCTGATTCTGGGTCAAAAATCGAGTCCCTAAATGAGGCTCTTTCCAATTTTCTCGCCCACAACGTAGAGAACCCCCCTGTGGTGAAACTAGAGCGGTCTTGCAGCCCCTCCCCCGCCAAGCCGGTATATGACGCCGTTGCGGCCGAAATACCGCCAAACTCGGGCCAAGGCCGACATTTGGGTGACGATATGACCAAGGAAAGACTGAGACAAAGTTTGGCTGAGTTACGACGGTGGAATCAGGCCAATCCGATTACTAGTGGGACAGTGTCGCGATTTACTGATGAGCCGGATCCAGATTTTTACTGGAAAGCTAAATCCAGGCCACAGGGCGTTGAGCAGACGACTACTGCGGAGCCTAATATTCCCACGGTTGACGTCAGTGATTCTGCTGATGATGAGGTGCAGTCCCAAAAGTCTGATGCGTGGAGCCAGCCAAAGTCGGACCCTGGAACGACCCTCGGAGTTGAATCCCAGGTGAAAAGGTCGGACGCTTTGCCTCTGACCTTGAATCTGGGCAAGGTTTTGGCTGATCTGGAACCGAAACGTTTGCTGGATCTGCCTAGACCCCTGTGGCAGACATTGTGGACTTCGAACGCGATTTTGCCCCTGGACACGGCTGCGAAGGTTTTGAACTATATTTCGCCTGACTGGGCTTTGAATCGCGTCCTAGCGGCGGCCCTTGGCGTCAAATCTGAAGCCAGCGACAATTCTGACGCTGGGCGTGGCGACAAATTGACGCGTCGACACGAGCATAGTCTGTCAGGAAAGTCGGACAACTCGAAGTCTCGCAGTCGATCACCCCGTTCTCAGCAGTCTCGGAACGAAAGTCGTCACGTCGGGTCTAGAGATCCTCGACGCAAGTCTAAGTCGAACAGTCGAGATAGACTGACGTCGAGGCGAGACGAAAAACGGCCCCGGGGCCAAGAAATCCGGCGTTTCTCGCGAGAGAAACAGTCGGTGGAGCGAAAAAATCATAAACCCCCAGTCTGGAACAGGAATCGATCCGACCCGCGTATAAGTCCCAAACCCTGGGAGACGAGACGAGCCAATGAACCGAAACTCCCTTCAGATTCGCAGCCAAGGATGACTGCAGCCCCACGTCGTGTTTTAGACATTCCTCCGGTAGATTTTCTCCGACATTTGGATGCGCAAGTTCCCTTACACCGCATTCCTCCCGCTCAAAACTTCGCACCCCCTGCGCCAAAACATCCCCCCTCTATTTTGGACTTGCAGTTTAGCACGCAACCAGTGCGCGCTCAGCCATTTGA
>JASANF010008517.1:0-49256 GCA_030248245.1 Trissonchulus sp. WLG1_4
CTACTTATATATTTATGCAAATTGGCTGAAACTTAATTGCAGCTCAAAAATAGAGGAGCGAAATTTTAAAAATATCTGCAAAGTGACAAATTTGAAAAATTTTCGATAATCAAAAGCTCAGGAGAAACTTTGGGACGAATTTTTGTTACACCATGGCACGTGCCGTGGCTTAGTCATTTTCTTAAAAGTGAATGTTGTTGCTACTAAAAATTAAGTCGTTCTTGCCCTTGCTCTTGTCGTTTTGTCCCCAAGAATTCCAGAAAGACTGCCTAGCAAATTGTGCGACCTAATTGTTTGTATAATCCAACTTGGGATGAAAAATTTTTGTGTGCAAAAAATCAAAGAATAGTCCAGCCTGCTAAATATCCTGTTTTGCCTATTATATGTTACATTATATCAAGAGTACATACCAATACCACCCTCAAAACCCTACATAAACGTGTTATTTTGCGCTTGGCATTGGACGCACGCCCGAAGGCTGAATAGCTAATACTCTTCCTATTATGTACTCTTGATTAAATATGATTTTATATGAAACCAGTACGTATTAATTGACCTGAGTGAATTAGAAATCTCCTTCTCCCTGCAGTATTCTAATCACCAGACGATTAACGTAGGTTAATGATCCGTAAAGTTTTGCTTATATTCTGGCATCTGTTCAGCAAGTAGGAATCCGCTTTCGGCCCATTGTCTTTATGGTCGGAAGCCAGTTTTAACAATTGGCCTAGACTTATAGAGCCTGGGCCAAAACTGGTGGTGTAGAAATTTTCCACAAGAACATCTGCGTAGCCAGAACGTCTACAACTTTTGGGTCTAAGAGTCTGAGACAGTCTTAAATGAATGTAGACTTATAGGCATGCATACGTAATGGTTAGGCAAATCTTTCTTAAAGCCGTAGCCTAGGCCTACTTTCTGCATAGTTGAAAAGACTTTCTTAAATCTACCTGGTCCCTAATTGCTTATTAATAACTTCCTATTATGCTGACTTTCAACGGCTTGCGGGGCTTAAAAGCTGCGCTCTTTTGAAATTTCATACCAAAATTGGAAGTTGACATGACTTCAGCCTTTTACTTATATTATGCCGAAAGAAAACAGCGGCAGCATTTTTTCCTTTCAATTCTGACTTGTCCAGCAAAATATGTTTTCGGTGTTTTTTCCGCTTTCTTGTCTTGCTTTTCAGGTCTTCACATTAATTTAGTTCCTTTTTAACCAGTTTTTGATTGAATATCCGGTCAAAATGTCAGCCTGACCAAGTTCATCAGCTTTTCTTTCATTAAGTTCTAGACTCTTGGTTCTAGGCGAAAACGGGTAGCGCTGTTTTATTTCGAAAGCTGATTTATTACAGTAAAAGTTTTGACATCTATCATTCTACTTGTTTTCCCGTAGTATGCTCTGAAACGAGAATAATGAAATTCTTAGTACTTTTCTGAATGGTTGGAATTGAGGCATTATGAGTTCTCTTCGTTTCAGTCTGAACCTTGAATTCAATTCCTGATGCTTTCAATGCAAATGAGATGTTAAGGTTTTAAGATCGAACTTAACTCAAATTATCAATAATGACCTGTGAAATAGTTACACACTTTTCGCTGGTACAAGTTAGACACTTTCTCGCACTGATTGACAAAAGCAAAAATTAGACATTGAGAGAGTAAAAAGCGCATACATTCCGCAGACCTGCAGACGTAGTGCTACTTAATACGAGAACGAAAGGAGAAGTGTGCAAGACACGTCCAAGGACAGGCACTTTCGTCGACTTTCGTTGCAGTATCATTGCAAACAAAATGTTTCGAGAGATTTGTTTGGGTTTTACGCTATGGCACGATACTTTTAATTTTCGATTTTTTTATTTTCGAAAGAAACAGAGTAGCCTGGTTTAAAATGCAAATCTCTTGCACAATATGTTATTACCTACAAATCATAACTCCAGCTGGTTTTAATTCCTATTTAGACCACCATGCACTTTAACCTCGATATTACCAGTATTTTTCTTTTGTCTTTCGTAACTTTAAAAAATTGCCAAATTACGTAAAATTTATTAGATAAACTTTTATTAACTACAATTAAATAAAGTATTGAACCAAATTGGCAGATTGGCCAAATTCCAGTTCCTGAAAAAAGTTAGTCGTTGTGGTGAACAGAAATCTAACTAACAACTCAGATCCGGAGATGAATGGTTCGATTCCTGCCCGAATCAATTGATGCTTTGCATTGATTCCGATTTCAGTCTTTGTTGTAACAGGTTAAAACTGTTACGAACATATTTTATAGTCTAATAGCTATGTATTATGACATAGTAACATTTTGTCACCTTGAGTACATACTAGGCAATTTCAGATATTAAATTTTTGAAGCAGTAATAAGCTATTAGTCAAATGGAGATATTTTTTGAGCGCGACATTAATGTTTTTGGATTGGTGAGCGAACATATCATTAAGGTTATTCAGACAGAAGAGGCCTTTATAATGTTTCCATGCATGACGGCTAAAGTTTAGTTTAGTTATTTGTCTCAACCTCAAGGTAATATTACAACGAATTATTTTCCAGAGTTTTTCATAACATAAATAAGGACTAAAGATTACTAAAGTCACAACAGTACTGAAAAAATTGCTGAATCCTGAGACACTAAACAGGTGGCGTCTTGTTTGTGACTAGTACTCTTGATACTTGCTATTTGTTCTTTTCGTAATAATTATTGCGTGTTTCCTTTCCTTTTCCTAGGGGTCCAGCATTTTTTGCTCAGTCTTTAGTTTTAATGGTGACCCTTTTCTGATTTAGCCAATCTATGACGTGGTTTAAGGCACTTCGCAAATCCACTCGAGAAATCTACCCCATGAGATTTGGCTAAAAACTGAATTACCAAATTTATTTTGCCTTGTGACTGGGCTAAACATCACTTAGCAGAAAGGCTGAACTTTAATCGGCTGTTTAGGCAATGGCTATATATAGCTTGTTTTGACGACCCTTCTTGGCAAAAGGCACGCCAAAATTGTCCTCATAAAACAGACGTTTTTGATCACATAAATTTTTTAAACTCGTAGTTTTGTTAGCAATGTTTTAATTTCAATGAGCTAATTTTGCTACTTTTGATTTCTGGTAACTTATATACAACTTGGTCTAACCTATCTGTATTTCGACATGTGTATATTTAAGGAGCAACGAAGTAAAAATGTTACAGACCTGCTGGTGTCAACATACACGGCTTTTTTCTTTTCTGGTACTAATATTGTAGGTATTTTAAACAATTTTCGCTAAGAACTAATTTTTAATAGTGTTAGTTATCAGTCTAACAGTTTAACATCCTACAGTCTTTGACTGATAGTTTTATGCAACAAGGCCCTGTAATTAATGCATAATGATAAATATAACAAGTACGTCTTCCGAGTAGCTAGTTTTTATATCAGACACACTTTGTGAAGTTGAGGCTTAAGCACATTCAACCACATATTTATAAAGTCCTACATAAGTAATCTGAAATAGCTTACTGTTCCAATGGAACAGGTAGACGCGGCTTTAATGACAGTACGCTGTCTTGGGTGGGCCCTTTAGTTACACAGTTCAGTTAATAGATTCAAGTGGGCCACTTTAAATTTATGAGGTAATCTTTGACAAATACCGCATAAATTATTTGGTATATAGTCAACAGATTTGGAAAATGACAGTTTGCATCTTTTTTATATACAGCTGACTTTTATTGTGCAATAAATATATTCTTTGTTGTTTTGGAATTTTTAAGGATAGGTATTACCGGCACTTGTTCTTCTAAAAATATATACTCTCTAAAGAATATAAAACGCGGCACATTATGAACTGCTGATTCCACCAGAAATTTGATGCAGCAAGCATAATTTTGCTTACCAATGCATCGAACTGAGCGGCGCTGCCTGTCGTTTAATTTAATGTCGTTTAAGTCAATATAAACCAAAGCGTTCTGATAGCGGTTACTTGGCGATATTCGCGCTGAAATGTTTTAGCTTATAGTATACTTGCAAGTTTGCAATGTTCGACACCTAATCAATTTTAACTTTAAGTACTGTCTGCTATTTCACTGCAGAACAGTTCTGTTGATTGATTCTCGCTGTTAGCGAAACAGCGCAGTTGAAGCGACAAGATGCATGTAAATATTATCGATTATCGCCATTATATGCCAATATATAACTACAGCACACACGCCCACCTAACACACGTTATAATACTACGCTGAAAATTGACAGCCTGCTGTGCTGTGCAGTCGGAGTGTAGACTGCACAGAGACCTGAGCAATTCCTTTGTTACAGAGGTTCCCTTAACATTGTGTATACGCGGCGGCTGAGGCCGCCGCGTAATAATCCAGTTTTTAATGTACCAATACCAAACCCACTTTCAAATATACCAAACGAAAGCTCATAACCTGCTTATCATTTTTTGGTTAACTCCTAAGCTTAATTCTTTTTATGGAAATAAAATTAATTTTTGGAACCAGTCCATAGTGTTAAGTAAAACAAGCAGAATTACTTGAACTGATTTTAACTTACCATTGTCGTAATTCACGTGGTGTAGTGGTTAGCATCGTGGCGTGTGACCGATCTGGTCGCTGGTTCGAGTCCAGCCGGGGGTTTCACTTTTCTAATTTTTAACTTGGCATTTTTTGAACACAACGAAAGTATTTGAATTAATATACTTACGGACTTAATGTCCAGATATTTGTTCATCAGATACTTATTGGAACTTTTGTATTTTTGGTGATCCGCGTATTTATACCTGGACCCTGACGTAACCTGCGCACTAAACTTGTAATAATAATATTAATGTAACGAAAATTTTAGATAACATGCCTTCTAACTGTAATTTATCAAAAACATTATTTTTCCTTTGCAATATTAATTGTTCTAATGCATTTTGCTTAGGTATGCTTTCTTGAAATTAGCTTTCTTCATGAACCAATATTTTGAGAATATAACTGTTTGCTTTGCGGAAGTAGTTTTATGTCAGAATTCATCGCAGATTCCTGCAAGCAGATTGCTGCAAATATTTGTATTATCTACAATCTTTCTATTTTTTACGTTTTGATGTTTAGGTATGTTGTAAATGAGAAATAGGGCCTACAAGACTTTTGGGCTGTGGTGTAGTGGTTAGCAGTCACCGGCGCGAGTGGCGCGGGTTCAATTCGCGTCACCTCCATTTTTTTAAAATTTAAATTTCATTTTTCTTTCAACATTCATTTCATTCATTCACTCGCTCATTTTTACACTGGACTGCACCAAAGCAGAATAGTTTGCGAATAGCTCGAAAATAGGAATAGCTCGAGAGTAGAGTCACTCGAGAATAAATTGCATTTCCATTGCACCAGCATTTAAGCTAGAGAATATAAATAGCTGAGAAACAAATTCGTGCGATGGGCCGTCAGTCTTAATTGTGTGCTGTATAATGCTATGCTAACCATTCAGTGTCAAATAAGTCTGTGTAATGTAATAGGACTTACCTGAATGTTTTGAAAATTTTTTAATTAAATTTCCAACGATAAAATAAAAACATATAATTGCTTTGAGCTCGTTACAGTATCTTAACAATATCACACTATTTTGCTGGCACGTGAAGCCCGCGTGCAATAACTGACTCAGTGCACATGAGGCTTCACGTAACAGTGCATATAATATCACTGATTTTACTCAGCGTTGTAATTATAACCTACACTTGTAGACCGTCAACATTGTGCTATAATCTACACGTGTAGACCATTAGTATGTTTCAGGGTTACTGTTCGTCGTCGGAAACTGCGCTGACTCTGATTAGCGGGCTGTTTGGATTTGTCCATCCGCATTTAATGGCCTATCCGAGTCTAAAACTCCTGCAGAGGTTTTGCTTTTATATTTAACCAATGGTTGTAATTGGCTAATTTGTTGTTCCGTCCGCTTTGTGCCACACAAAATTTTTCAATTTCAGTTCACAAGGCCCGGTTCAAGGAATAATAGTTACAATGAAATGCAAATAAGAAACAAATTAGATTAGAGATGTACTTAAAAAATGAATTGGAATATTAATAGAAACATAAAATTGAAAAAATTATAATTAAGAAGTAAATTTTATTCTGCAAAATAACGATTCTAAAATCATAAAAAAACTTATTCGACCTTTTTAGCAAATTTCTGCTGTAAAAATGGTAGGTACCTTGTTTAGAAAATTTAAGTTAAATTAAACGTTTTTCGTGTTTCGTGCATTTTTTATGTTTACCTACAAATATGAAAACGGGAACTACTTTTTCTGAGCAACATAAATTCTTTGTCAACACTTGATTCATTTTTTATAACCTTTTAAAATGTTTTTGATGGTTGTTTTCATCTTCAACTGTCGAAAACTGTAATTATTTCATATTTCAAAATATTTCAAATATTTCAAAACAGATCAATATTAGAACTTCATTTATAATTTCATTTATGTAGTTCTGAATTAAATTCTGAAGTGGATTTTTGTCTTTCTAACATTTTACCTAATTTGCTAGTGAAATCAGCGCATTTTATTTTTGAAATAATGGTGTAGCTCTGTAACGCCTAATCATTGGGAATATACCTAAGTAATGAGTAGTTAATTTTAATTAAAACATTTATTTTTTGTCACAGTCCGAAAAAGAAGCAGGTTTTTTTGTCACAAGACAGTGAGATCATGAGCAGGTGTTTCTATTGATTTTCACGGGTCTGCTTCATATGGAGTTTTTAAAGCTTGACTGCGAATTTTTTTAACAAATTCAAGTTTATTCAGAACTGGCAAATATTGTCAGTGGGACATTGTGCCATCCTAATTTTAACTCAAATTTCAAAGTCGGATTTAGGATTTTGCGTTCAAAAATTCTAAAGCTTTAATCAATTCAACAAAATTGGGATTCAGATTGGCACGATGTCTGCACAGCTCTTAAAATGTAAACATATTGTATTTTGTAAACAAAATCAAATCAAACAAATTAATTTAATAAAAAAAATTGAAAGTAGGTTTTAAGATTTCAATTTCAAGATTTTTAAGCCCAAATTCCTCGATTCTTAAATCCAACTTTGCATTTGCAATATAGTTATAACAATATTTTGCTGTATATCGCAATCGCTGTCATAAACAGTGCAGACCCACGACGAAAGCAGGTAATCGTAACCGTTAGCTTAAACTAATTTCTAAACGATAACTGAACTGGAACGATTCTACATCCTACGCGAATAAAACAACAACATACAACAACAAACAACAACAACAACAAACATAAAACGTTGACTTGTGATAAACAATCAATTTTCTTACAAAGATTTAAACTTGTTTATTGACTTTATAGTCTTGCAAAAATTATACAATTGGTATGATTGAAAATATAATATATATTAGCAAAAGTTCAATAACATCTTTCATAAAAAGTTCTCGTTTTTAAGCGACATGTAAAAGTTTTGAAGTTATAGCTCATAAAAGTGTACTCTAGTGCACAACAAAGGGTTTTAAGCCAATATAGGCAGTCCTTAACTGTAAAAAATTGAAGAATTCTTTGAATTTTTAATTAATTAAATAGTATACATATGCGCGACAATAACTGTATTTTTAGCAAATATAGCCATTAGAAGAAAAATTTTAAATTTTATGTGGCAGTTTATTAAAAGCTGACTAAGCTATTTTCCAATTTTGAAGTTTGCTATAATTTTTTTGATTTACAGATATCAAAACTGCTGTTACCATTGAAACTGATAATTCTGTGACTTAAAATATTTCGCAATGTTTTCACAAACAAAGTTGGTTCATGTTTGAAGTCACCACTAGTGTGATTCCTATGTATAAGTATATATACATAGTTTTGAATCTATGCAATTGATCGCCGGAAATTTTGTGCTTTTTAGTCAGCGTAATGTAACGCTGCAAAATTACATCACTGACCAAAATTATTTGCTACAGACTCCGGGGTCAAAACGAACTCAGAACCACTTAATTACGGAGTCAAGCATAAAGTTACATATGAATTTTACTCCAGAATTAAGTGATTCTGACTCCGCTTCGATTCTGAAGTCTGTAGCAAGTAATTTTGGTCGGTACTGTACACCTAAGACGCAATTATTCCCGTTGAAGAGTTCTTACTGTCCGGGGGTCTTTTGATAATTCGGTTTGATTTGCAAATTTTGACCAAAAAATCAAGAATAGACCCATTTTTTTGCTCATTTTGTCGTTTTTTTTTCAAAAATTTTGCGAAATCAAAGAACGGGAATTTTTCCGATTTTTAATTTTCCATTTTTGACTTCAACTTGTTGTCACCAGAACAAAAATTGGTGCAAACGAAATTTCGTCAGTTCGTGTTCCTGCTGTTTTGTCAAATCAAAAATCGAGATTCGTAAATTTTTCGTTTTTCAAATCTTGATTTTCAAATTTCTTTTTTTGATTTTCGATTTTTGTTTTTCGTTTTTCTACAATACAGTGTCAAATTGAAAATCGAAATTAGATATATTTCTCTTTTTTCAATTTTCAATTCTCATTTTCCGATTCTCGTTTTTCTGATCTGTTTTGTAAATTGAATTTAAAATAAATTTCCATTCTTCAGAAAATCAGAAAACGAAAATCAAAACGTAAAAAACGAAAATTTTTCGAATTCCGATTATCCGGTTGGCACATTAGCTGATAAAAAACGAAAATCAAGAGTGTAAATTTATTTGAAATTCAACTTACAAAACAGATCAGAAAAACGAGAATCGGAAATTGAGAATTGAAAATTGAAAAACGAGAAATATTTCTAATTTCTATTAACAATTTGACACTGTATTGTAGAAAAACGAAAAACAAAAATCGAAAATCAAAAAATGAAATTTGAAAATCAAAATTTGAAAAACGAAAAATTTTCGAATCTCGATTTTTGATTTGACAAAACAGCAGGAACAAATTGACGAAATTTCGTTTGCACCATTTTTTGTTCTGGTGACAACAATTTGAAATCAAAAATGGAAAATTAAAAATCGGAAAAATTCCCGTTTTTTGATTTCCGTTTTTCGATTTTTGATTTCGCAAAATTTTTGAAAAAAACGACAAAATGAGCAAAAAATGGGTCTATTATTTTTTAGTCAAAATTTGCAAATCAAACCGAATTATCTAAAGACCCCCGGGGCCCGGACATCTTACACTGAACCTTCTTTCCTACTTCATTACATAATGATCCAAGTTGTGCGGCACAACTTGTGCCATAGCATATTTTTTTGCCAAATGAGGGGTTAAACGTCTAATGTAGTTAAAATCAAAACTTTCTCCTTTTCAGTAAATCTGCAGGTTTTGTCGTTTCCCGATTTCAGTAAGAAACTAACGACTAAACATTTTCAAAGGCCGAAACTTAAAATTCGACAACCGGGACAATTTTGTCTGTAACTGCCATAATTTGAAGGAAGATGGATCATGCTGTTGCGTGACTGCGTGTTTTCTCAGACATCTGAATTATTATTGAGTCAATTTGAAAAACGGGGCTTCATGTTTTGTAGCGCCACTCCACGGGTTATGAGAATCTACTCTAGCCTGCTTTACAAAAAAGCCAGCAGCGGAGAAAATAACCTCCTCCTAAGGCGCTGGGTCTTTTGCCGTTTTAGTTTTTTTCCCTAAAGTCTGGAACTCAATTTTCCATTGAAACACTCTACCACTGAGGCACGGCTATACTCTGCGTTGTGTCAAGCTTTTAATAATCTATATCAACTCTAATGCCGCTGAATTGGCAATGGCAGCTTTAGGCCCCGACTTGTTTTTTGCCCTGCCAACCAAAGACCTAGGCTAGCCGTTTTTTCTGTAGAGCGCATAAGGACCAGAAATTATCTGGTGCTTTGCCAGATTTTGCCTAACTTGTAACTGAACCTAGGTTTCAAAACGTTTCTGTGGCTCTAAAGTTGCTTCGAAGCTTCCATAGGCTTTTGAGTTTGGGATTAGGGCGACTCATTCTGATAAATTTTCTGTTAAACTAGGCTACAGCGCAAATTCGGTTTCCACTCCAAATTTGAGACTCAGCAGTAAAATGCTGAGTTTCCTTTTTTCCTGCAGAAAGTTTTGCCGGAATGAAACCTGGCTGTTTTTATTTGAAATTATTTTGACATGACGAATTTTTGTCGATGTCGTTTATGTCGATGTATATGTTTCAAGAGAAAGATCTAGCGGTCTCAGCGCTGCAAAATGTGTTACACAAATTTCCAGGATTTAGCCGATTTAACGGATTCACGCGCTAGCTAGAGCTGATAAATCAGAATAGTCCAAATAAGTTCAGAAAACAAACAAAATCAAGCAAAAGCAAGTCAAAACCAAAATACAAAAATGCAAATTTTTAAAAAAATAATGGCTGCTTGCAAAAAATATAACAATCTCAGCTTTATTTTTGCATAGAGTTGAGATAAAATAACTTATGGTTTTATTTTGTGGTTAAAAAAACTTATTCTGTTTGTTTCTAAGTTTATCATAGCCACATAGGCAGTAGTTGAAACCTTTAATTTCCTAAAGTACTTCCCACACAGGGCGTAGCTGGGATGGAAAATCTCAGAAGCCGCAAGTCTGAAATGGTTTTCGGTGAAAGAATGTTTCACTACGTAAATCCATTCATGTATCCTTCAAGCCACGCGCTAATTTTCATAAATATAAAGGCATGTATACTTCGTAATGAACATATATAATGATAATGTGGATTTAACATGTGTTACTTGAGACTTTCGGTCAGTGAAGTTATTAATGATTATTGAACCCGGCGGTCAATTTTTTTAATTTTTTGTGGATAAAAAGTTTTAATCCTAACATCTGCGAAACTTCTGTTAGAGAAACTAAAATGCTCTATTTTCTTCACAAAACGGCCACTAAGCTTTATTTAATTCACCGTGATTCTGAACTCGTTATCAATTCGCAACCGTATTGACCACGCTTAAAACCGTTGTTAAAATAAGCCCAATCTGCGGCAAAAGAATTCAGTAAGCATCAAGAATTTATTTTTAAGCACATTGGCCAGAGGCCATCGTAAACCTGTTGGGCCAACAGCATTACCTCACTTACTTGATTTATCCTCCATACAAAACGTCTTCTTTTGCAACCATTTTAACAAAATTTGATCAAAGTGCACAATGGATACGGGATCAAGACTTAAAATAAGTTATTGCTGAAAATAGTTAACAGCTAATCGACTTAGCAAATATTGCGTAAAATTTACAAATATTGCGTAAAATTTAAAAAAGTTATCTCCGGCTGGGCTCGATCCAGCAAACTTTTGGTTAAGAAACCAATGCGCTAGTACTCTGCGCCACGGAGACAACAAGCAAAGATCGTTTAGTTGTCGTTTAATATGTTAGGTACCAGTATCTTAACGCTGTGGGTGGACCTGGGCCAACCTTCAAGAAAATTTTCCAAGGGCGAATTAGTCCTAAATTTTACGATTTTGCAAATACGGATACATGTGCCGAGTTTATATGACTATTTTTGGATCTTGATTAGTATATTTATTGTTACCGATTTGCTTAGGATAATTTATATCCTATTAATAATATCCTATTAATTATATACGTACTTTTAGTGCAGACTTGGGACTGATCTGTGTGGTCGAGTGGTTAGTTTGATAGATTCTTAACCATAAGGCCGTAGGTTTGATTCTAAGTTGGTCACTTTTTGGCAGTCTTTTGCATTACGAATTACTCTCAACAACAGCCCCGGTCTCAACAACACTGTGCAACTACAAGGCATTTTAGTGTGACAGTTGCATAGCTACGATAGAAGACGTGTAAAACACACTCCGCACAAACACACTTTAACGCTAGAACTGTCTGTGTTAAAGATACCAGAATCAAAATTAAAGACCTGTTGGGATGTGGCTCAACAGGAAAAAAACTAACTTTTTGCGCTAAACATGAACCTTAGCTATCGAGAAACATAATTGGTAGCGCTATCATAATTAGTGAGAATCGATTTTTGACAAAGCATTCTAAACTTAAATTCATTTTACGGCTGACAAGCCAACAAACATTAATCGTCTTAATTCAATACCAGAATGTGTCTTAATTCTTTGAAATTTACGGCTTGATTTTGTATTAATTAAACTCCCATGGGTTCTTTGCAACGCTGGATTAGACAAATTACCATTGAGACCAGAAACCAGTTTTCAATGTAGGTTTTTTTAATTAGCCAAAAAGCTTGTTTCGTTATTTCATATGGCCGGCCCTTTTTTAGAAAAGTTTCATTGAAGTAATAAAAATATGTTGAAGAATTACTTATTTTTATGAATAATGAAACTATTTTTTGATCGCAATAACGGGCAAATTAAGCGTTTTGTTGGCTGCCTTTTACCCATAACTCTGCAGCAGTTAAATAATTCACCGACATTTTCAGATACATATGTTATTTAAGTTAGTTAAAGGGCCAATAAAAATACAGTTTTCTTTAACAGTTTTGAGAGCATTTCATGTTTATTGAGAACAAACAATATGTGAGTATAATCCATATATCAGTATCCAGGTTGTTCCGTTGTAGGTGGCTTTTTCACAACAAAAAATAGAAAACTTTAGATGCCAAATGTAAATAAAAAATGATCAATAACTAAGTAAAATTTTTTCATAGACTGATTTTTTAAGAATCAGATTTTTCAAAAGTTATCTAGGATGGTAGCAAATAAATGTATTGTTTTAAAACTTGTGTTTTCCGATGTAAGTACTTGACACAAAAAAGTTGAGTCTTTTTTTAAGATGCTTCATTTTTTTTATTTTGAAACTATGATGATTAATAAATACAAGCATATACGGAACAACAAATCTACTCTTACGGCCTGCAAAAAATTTTCTCAAAAACTGTCCAATAAAAATGTTCCCATTTCAGTCACTTATCGTCGCATCACCTCAGCCCTTTAACTCCAAAATGTTTGGCCTTCAAATGCCGGGTATGCCTCAGTTTTCGGCTGGTCCGAGTGACGCCGCTGTGTCTGGGACCCCAGACGGAGGACAGCCAGACAGCCCGACCAATCCCAGACGCGTAGTTTCCTTCAAACCGACCGTAAACCGGGTCGGTTCTTCGGACAGTGACCCAAGTCTTTGTCTTGACAGGGACCCTTCCAGCGGCGGCGACTGGCGAGGTAGCAACGGCATGGATTTCTGGTGGCTGCTTTGGCAAATTACCATTCTAATCCAGCATTGCGTGGGTGGCGGCTGTATTGTGATCTCTAGCTGGGAACTGCAGCAAACGTTTGCAAACTGCGTACCTTTGCCGCAAAACGTCAATCAGGATATACGTAACGCGTGTCCGGCGAATTTAGCCGAACTAGAAAAACTGATTTTGTTTCTGGGGGCTGTCATCCCGTTTGGACTGATTGTCTATATTGGCGCCGGGTTTGGCGTTCGTGTGGCCTTACTGCAATGTCCGTGTCAGTCTTCGTGTAATGATTCTCACGCCGTGCAAAAGGCCAGTGTACAGCGCTGCCTCAAGGCCCAAGCGGTCATCAGTGGATCTGCCTTTTTATACGGACTTTTCCCCCTGCTTTTAGGTATGATGCTTCAGCAAAGAAACGCCATGGTAGCATCTGTTTTTGTGGCTGTCGTAGCAACTATGCCGATTCTGCTGGGCTCCACAATGGGCGGACTATTAGCTATGCATTATTTGAATAAAGTTCGACTGCGAATTAGTCGGTTTCGCTACAGCCTGGTTTCACAGATGACTTTTGGACTGAATGCTCAACCCAAAAGTGTTTCGCCCGGCGGCCCTCGTAACATGAATGGCAAGCAGTTGCGGATGGCTCACTCCGTTGATTCTTCCAGCTCAACTTCCACAGAAAAAGACAATCACGGATGGTTTTCGGATAACCAATTGGTGACAAAGTGAGTGTGTAATCGACTAGAGGTCGATCACAAAAACAGTAGATAGTATGTCCGTTCAGTATACAGTAACCAAATAAACCAAGTATTAAGCATATCAACCATAACACCCTCAACGAAAGGTAGCATTTTTTATTTGGCAGAGCAGCAATTAACATTAAGTAAAGTAAGTAAATTAAGTAAAAAACATCGTTCCTTAAGGCCTAGTCACACGAAGGAGCATTTTACTCCGAAGCGTACGACGGAGCACATGAAGCATGAGCGTACGACGCCATGGAGCATTGTGGTGAAATAATGCAGCAGACAACTCGTTCATAGAATGCGCCCGTTCATGCGCCCGCTCGTCGCCCGCTCTTGCTCCATGGCGAACGTGATGCCATGCGCCCTCGGGTGAATAGGTCACTTAAAGTCAGCGTGTGGCATGAGATTACAGTGTTGTGAATGATAGATAGGTCCTATAATACTTGAAAGGCAGTGGTTTGGTAATTAGCACTCTCCAAGTCGACGCGAGCGGCCTGAGTTCGATTCACGGCGACTCCATTTTTGAAAGATGTGGGTATTCCCGTGAAGCTCTCACTTTAATCGAGCTTAGGTTAAAGAAACAAATTAGGTTATGATGACTTGCATATGCTATTTGCAAAAGCTAGGTAAGCCGCACGTAAAAAATCGAACTACGAAGGCTGGACAACAATTTTATCGTTGTCAGTCGCAACATACCGCTAAGAGATGTTACATCTCTAATTATTGACAAGTGCAGTACTTACCAGATAAACATGACGTAGTGAAATCTGGCTTAGCATAAGATAAACTAAGTAAGCAACTTGAATTCCCATATGATTATTCAGTACTTTGCTTTAGTCATTTACTATGTATGTATTGGTTTGTGTTATTAAAATAAGATAGATTTGAATTCAATTTTTTTAGGACACTCGACTAAGTATAACCAAAAGTACATAATAGCGTCTCATTCTATATAGAAGAAGAGTGAGACAATCTCCAGCCTGCCTGTGTTCTAGCACAGGCAGATGCGCTGGTCGTGTTCAGGCTACATGCATTTTGTGCAACATGTGACTGGCCAATCAGAAGCGAGCTCCTATTCTCTGATTGACAGACGCCGGTGCACGTGCTCCAATCCTAAAGCGGGATAGGGACAAAAGGTTAATAACTCATTATTCATTTATAGTCTGCTTGCAAAAACATTAAAAAAGGTTTGCAAATACCTTTGGGGTTATTTTGGCAAACTTTCAGCTAAATTGATTGAGAAACTTTTAAGAAATTCAGATAAGTTTATATCTCAAAAGTTTCTCATTCAATTTCGCTAAAAGTTTGCCAAAATACCCCTAAAGGTATTTGCAAACCTTTTTTAATCTTTTTGCAAGCAGACGATGACTAAATAATGAGTTATTAAGCTTTTATCTATATCTTAATGCTTATCAACGCATCAGTGATTATATACAAAAGTGTGTTACGCAGAGAATCTACGCGCTGATTGGCCAGCCACATGTTGCACAGAATGTCAATATGAAGCCTGAAAACGACCAGCGCATCTGCCTGTGCTAAAACACAGGCAGGCTGGAGAGTGTCTCACTCTTCTTTTATATAGAGTGAGACGCTATTACGTACTCTTGGTACAAGGCAGTCAAATGTTCCTGACATAACCAATGGTAACCATTATCCAAAAACACTAAGCAAGTTTAAGCCACGCCTTTTTCTTCTCATTATAGTTGTCAATTTCCTTTTGTCTTTAGGAGACTACAGCCAAAATTTCCACCCAAATATAGCATGTGAAAAAAGTTTGTTGTGAAAACCAGTTCAGGAGTAGGTAATTACGATAAACGATTCTGCCATTTCCGGCAGTAGTTGGCCGAAGCTTGTTTTTGGCTCTGTCCTTGTGGCCTGTATCCTTAAGGACAAGTATGAGCCAGCATTATTCTTTCTTCAGACTTCACATGGAGGAAGAAACCAGAAGCAATACTATCAACGAGAAAATGGTTCATTTTCCACAAAACTGCGAAGAAATCAATTGACTGGTTAATAATGGTTGGGTTAATATATGTCTCATCATGTAATAAGGTCATCGTGCCGTGCCTGTAATATATATTTATTTTTGCTCTTAAACACATTTTTATTAGCGTTTTATAATGTCTCTTATTCATAAGCTGAAATATGAAAATTTAATAATAATTGAATTAATTTTTTAGTGATTAGGACTTTTATTTTAAATTGAACCTACATGAAACATGTTTTCAGTTGGACATTTAGGCTAGTTGAAAGAAAGAGGAGGTCCCAGTTATAAAGAATAAAAGAAATGGAGGCGCCGGGAATCGCACCCGGGTCGCCTGTTTCGAAGTCAAGCATGCTATCACTATGTACACCACAGCCCCCAAGTCTCATAGGCCCTAATTCTCATTTACAACAGGGTCACCCCTTCGAACATCGTTGTGACCCTGCAACGATACTCGGTCGATAGAAATTGCAAGTTATCTGGCAAGTACCGGGCAGTTAAAACAACCTACAAAAACCTAGGTTTGTTTTTCTGCAGATTTTAAAATAAGCTTCTGGTTTTTTCAGAATAATGGTAGTGAACACTTCACAATTTACATAAATAAATACAAATAAATAAACAGGTACTAAATGAAGCCGCAGCCACTAAATGAACAAGACTTAACTTAAACCAATTTGATCTGGTCGAACTAGTCTACACTAGACTTGTATTGATATTAAATTAAACATACCTTTCAAAAAAATTAATTATTATAATATTGAATTAAATATAATTCCAAAAAAATTATGTGTTAATATTAAGTTAATAAGTTGAAAAATATTTATATGAAAATTAAAAAAATATTATGAGGTCGAATAAACTTTATACTAACATTGAAAATAAATTCCGTTATTGAAAAAGCAGTACTGAGTTAACAGTTGATATTGGGTAAGGAACGCGTGTAAGCGAACACAGAATAGCACTTAACGCGGCGCTCAAGGGAACCGACTTTGGCGTTTAATTTTTTTCAGAGACATTTCTGACCATAATGTCTTGAAGGAAAGATGTTCAGAATGAAAAAGCTTTGATTTGATGTGCATATTGTGATAAAAAATTTTGTAAATTTTTTGGACTAATTTATTAATAAATTTGTTTCAATATAAAATGATTACTTATATCACTGAAATATGCGGTTTCTTAGCTTTAAATTGATGTATTAAACATACAAATACGTTAAAGCTTTGCTGAGTTATTTAGCCGTGAAAATAGCAAATCAAAAATAAAAAACCTAAAAAGCTGATAAATCTTTGAAAATGTCAAATTTTTGATTTAATTCTCAAAAATTTAATTCTGAATAAGTGCAGATCAACATTTTAAAAATATGTTGTAATCAAGTTTTAAGCGTTATTTGTGATCAGTTTTGTGCAGTCAGGCACTAAAGACAGATGGTGCAACTTTTTGGGAAATGACCAATGGTCAGTCACCAGTGAGATAAGTGAACCGTTTTTGAAATTAAGCAGTAGTAGCAATTCTTGCAGCTTCAGATAGGCTCAATTACAAGATTCATATCTGCAACTTGTGAAAAAAATCTCGATTTGCCCCCTAGTGGTCAAGTGGTCAGTTTACCGGGTGTATTAAATTCAGCTACAGTACAATACAGTAAAATAAGGAGTCGGAACAAATAGCCCACGTTATTTTCCACACTATGACTGGAAAACTGGACAGTAAAAGTATTCAAGAATTGTTTTAGTAACAAAAAAGCACTTTTTCTTCGACAGTTAATAAGTGGACACTGAGTGGACATTGAGTGGACATCAATAGCTCATTCGAAATTTCGTCTGCTGGACATAAACCTACAATATATTATGCATGATACTTGTTAATTTGGTAGGCGTACAGTAACTTTTTTGTCAGAGTGACCAATAGTGACCAGTGATGGTCACTATGAAATTCTACTCGTCCCAAGGGTCAAGAATATATATACTTTGTTTGGGGCTATCTCTTACCATTTTTATGCAACAAGCAAAACATTAAGTGACTCAACCTTTTTCCTGTTGCGCCACAGCGCAACAGGTACTTTATACTTGGTTTGTATAGGATTTGCAGAATCTGTAAATTACACACACTTACCTGACAGCATGCCTACCTTTTGTGTTGTGTGCGTGTGTTTGCTCTTACCGTTGCTGTAGTAATGTGCCGGTCATAAGACTGCTAATAACGCCATGTATATGCATTACCTATATAAGCTGTTATATACATATAATAACAGTGCTTTAAATCCATCTCAAACTGATGAAATTGAAGCTTCAAAAAAACGGAGCAGGAATCGAACCCTCAGTTATCAGATTAATAATCAGAAACTCTACTATCTGAGCCACCGATTCGTGACTAACACTATCAATAACTGGTGTATTGAATTTATTGGCACCGTGCAGGGGAATCGTGCTTTTAGCAATCATCACTTGGCACACATTGTGACACGAGACCTCCTTTTCACAAAAATTTTATACGTTTTAAAAAATAATGGTTTACCAATGATTATCTCTGGAAATCAGGTTGACACATCAAACTAAATGTTATCTCACGCTACATACTATTTATCAGTTATCAATAGTTACAGACTCTAAGTAAAGAAAGTACAAGCCGGAATAGCTTAGTTGATAGAGCGTTAGACTACAGATCTAAAGGTACCTGGTTCGATTCCAGGTTTCGGCTCTTTTAAAATTCAGGCTTTATTTTTTAACTTTTTATTGGCAGTTTTTTTGCACATTTTTTTGCCCAATAGTTGCTTTTTTAAATAGTACTAAAAACAAATTTTATGAGGTTTGTCATCTATGTAACGCTAATCTGTACTCATGTAGCTTATGAACGCAGTGTTGTTTCGCGTTTTATTTCCTTTGGAATATATATAGATACAGCAACTGAGTTACTGAACTCTGTAATCAACAGACGCGGTTCTCTACTTTTAAATTAGAGCGTGTTAATCAATTTTTGTATGAGAGAATTTGGAACGGCTAAGCAGTAAACCTGTGCAAATGCATAACAGGATTTCATATAATTTTGTCCACATAAAATGGCCGCGTTTGATATTTCCCCTGAAATTGTGACACTCAGACCTCACCATGGACGACTGTCCCAAGGCATAATATGAAGAGTGTCAAGCTCTTCTCATTAATACGTACTTTTTGTTTGCGATTAGTTTTTAATGCGCAACAGGCCTAATGTTGTCAAACGTTAACCCTTCTAACTTCTCACTCACTGAACTACTTTTGCAGTAAACTTTTACTTGTTCCTGTTGGGCCACAGCCCAACAGGTCTCTAATTTTGATTCTGGTATCTTAACACAGCTCTAGCGTTAAAGTGTCAATGTGTGGAGTGTGTTTTACACATCTTTCACCATATTGTTGCACTGTCACAATTAAAATGCCTGTTATATTCAGTGAGTTGCTGCTTTTGTGGTTGCTGAGATGATAATTTGAAAATGCAAATGTTTGACAAAAAGTGATTCACTAGGAATCGACGATGTCACCTCATGGTTGCAAACCCAACAAACTAACCACTAGACTACTGGGATTCCCAAAGTTTTGATGCTTCACTAGAAGGCATAAACGTAACAGTACTGCCTGGTTTCAAACTGACACGGCATCAAGAACCAAGTTAAATTTACGGACTTTCACATTTAACATTTTATCAGTAAACATAAACAGCAAACAGAAATCATTGAACTCTAGTGATTAATCATCACTCAATACGTACCTTTCAAGTTCCAATTGCCGAAAGTTTTTGATTTAGATGTTGCAGTTTAAATGGCTGCAAAAGGAGACGCTTTTTGTTAGAAATATGTTATGTAATTAAAAATTACAATTTCGCTGGCCCAACAGGTTTACGATGGCCTTTGGCCAATGCACTTAAAAGTTTAAGCTTGATACTTACTGTTTCGGCTTTTTGCCGAAAACTTAGCTTGTTTGGTCAGACTTCAGTTTTAAATTCTCAATTTTAATTGAAGATCTTATTGCAATAGGATTTAACTCGACGCCAGCCCTAAGCTGTGGTTATGTGTTCTAAGCGTGTAAGCTTTGATTACTGTATTAGTGTATGATTACTAATTAGTTGTAATCAGTCATACGACTAAGTGAGTTGTCTACTAAGCTCTGTTTGGCCATTTTGGTATCTACTGTTTTGTATACCATGCCACATGCCACAGTCGGAGCCAACATAATTTGTGCTCACCGACATAAGGTGGCTGTGCAGGCCAAATAACCATGCTTTGTAGTCCATATGACTGATGTTTCTTCAGGAATTATTAAAAATTATCTTTTGTTGCAGGCTTTTAAACGAACTGCAGTTAAAAGATTTAACCCAAATGGACACATGTTTTATTGATACGGACTACAAAACATGGTTATCTGGCCTGCACAACCACCTATTTAGGACAAATTCTGTCAGTTCCCAACCAGTTGCAAGCAAATTGTTGTGTCTCGTTAAGCTCTGCTCCTCTAAAAGTTACAAGCCAGCCATGCGTTGCGTTGCCGTTTTGGTTATTTTGGTGGTCACCTTCGTCGCAAGTCAGGACGACATCCCGGACAGCGTGTTCGATTGTGTGGAAAAATGCAAGGCCCAGATGTCCGAGATGCTCTCGTTTCCAGGGACATAGGGCGGATATGCAGTGTATTTCAGCCCTTTAAAATCTGTGTCAAAAAGTGTCCTATGGGAGACGTATTATTGCAACGGGGAATAAAAGCCGACGGGCGCGACATAGAGACCACGTGCAGTCAATGATAAACTGTTTTCTGAGAATACTACAATTACACTCTACTATTTTTGAAATAATTTGATTTAAAAAATGTCTAGTTAGTAATAAAAACCGCTCTTGATATAATGGCAAATTTTTTGTTTATTAGTCAGTCTCTAATTTGTAAAAGCAAACCGACAATAGAGTGACAGGGCTGTTTTCAAAAACAAAACGGTTCTTGTGCTGAAGACTGTCGGTGTAGTTGAAACTTGAACGGCAAAAACAAATGTAATTGTTTAACACTTCCATGAGGGCCATAAACAGCTCATTTAGAAAAAGTTGGGTATCAAAGTGCACAATACGTGCTCTTGATAGCCAGACTCTGTTTACGAATACTTATGCTGTGTTAAGTGTGTTGATGATCTGTGAAGTATGACTACAGCATTGCGTATTAATGTCACACATTGACAATATCCAAATTAGTACCATGTTGCATTGCATCTTCTGTGTGTGTGTGTTCGTGTGTGTCTGTGTGAATAAGAAAGACGTAGCGTCTGTCGTCTCGATATTAGTTCATAGAGCGTGTGGGTTGTTATTAAAGTTGCATTGCATACAGTTACAGTAGTAAAATCTCACATAACAAGAACGTTTTGCGAGTAAGTTTAAACTACTTTTCGATAGATTTTGTCACGACACGCTTACAGTGCCGAGGATATTCTTCGAATATAGAACGCGGCACTAAAAATTTGAAGCCGAAACTTCGAACATGTTACACTGCACCATATTTTCCTGGGTGCATCTTTCCTTCGGAGTTTTTTTTCCTTCATGTTTTCTAGCTGAAAAAAACTAATAATTTCGTTATTACAGCCGGTCATGAGCTGTTTCTATAAATTCTAGACTAAATCGCGCTTCAACCGCGTGTTAAAAGCGTTGCTTGCAGAAATGAGCTCCTAAAGCCAAAATAACTTAGCCGCTACCAACTGTAGCTGTCGCTGTTGCTGTCATAGTCACAGCCCAATAAAATCGATAGTCGCAGCAAGTAAAGATCGCAACGGTGCAAAATTTTAAGACAACTTGACCAAACCCGAATTAATGTCCACCCCGACCCGACCCGACGCAACTCGACTCGGCTTTCGAGTCCCAGTCTTATTTTCACTGGGTGGCATACCATACCAACAGCTAAGTTGTAGGGCTGGTCTCTGGGGACCAATCCACATCACGGCACCCCTGTCTTTTCCACAATATGTGAGCACTGACCATCTATGTATGTACATACTCAGTATGGATGGACTGCTGAGTTGGCCGAACCCGCACGTAACCTTACTGTCCTGATCAGTGAGATTGCGTGTAACGGGGTTGTGGGCAGCGCTAAGACAAGTATGCTCCATAAACCTCCAGTCATTATCCCAACAGTCCATTAGCACAACCCGCAGGTCAGAAAATCTTAACCCAATCTGACCCGACCTGATGCGAACACTAGCAAGTCATGACAATAGCTGCTAAACTTCATCCAACTTCAAAATGGCTCGTGAACATTCTGTGATAAACATAATCGTGACAGGTCATTTACTGACCACTGTATGCACAATTTGACAGCAAGCTGTTAAATCACATATACTGTTATGCTGTTATATATATTATATGCAGCTGATATGCTGTTATATCAGGCATCCATATATTCAATAATCTAGCATATGTGCGCGTATATTGCAATATATATCCCGTAATAATAATGACCAGTATATGTATCGCTGTACCTTTCAACGCTGAGATCCCACTCGCACGCATCATGAACACACACGCTCACACATTTAACATATTTTTAGGACCTACCAAGTTCTGCAGTGCAAAAATACACAGTGAAAGCAGATACGTGTAAACTGAACTTTTGCAATATAGTATATACGCGGCGGCTGAGGCCGCCGCGTAAAAATTTTAACTTATTCCAACATTTACTGCTAAAATCTCAGTTGAAAACATTGCCTCACCTCATACAATTTCAACTTATTAGAACATTTGCCACTAATCTCACTTCAAAACAGTCACTCACCTCATACAAGCACTTTTACCCTCATTGATTCCGATTTTACTTAAAGATTTGAATTTCTCACGTTTTCATGATATCAAGTGCGATAAAAATCAGTCTCAGTAAAACTTAAAATGCAATTTATACAAGGTTGTATACATCAAAACAGTGACTGCAGTGGTCAGTACAAAGGTACACAATGCACAGGAATAGCGTCCACAGCATTAGCTGAAACAAATTGGAATCCAGTGAGCAGTGCCTTTGTAGATACTATTATCGTTGCAGTTCATACACAGTTTCTGCAAGCTAAATCTCATACTCCGATATATATTAGTCAGTTAGTCACGATCATTTACCTGTAGTAATTTCAGTGAACAGATCAATAATTAACGTTAACATTGACATCGATGTGCATTATGATTTTTGCATCATAGTATGTCACTTGCAAATATTTGAGAATGGAAGGTTTACATTCGAAATAGATTGCCAGAGTCGGTATTTGCTGCTCATAGTCGCAGTCATTGGCACTAATGCGTATCGATTAAAAATAAATTCATATATAGTTTTTGATTCTTACAATTTTAATGAAAGTGGTGGCTACATTGCTGCGTTTTGAAGTTTGCACTTTGCACAATCTCAGGAGATGCTGCTAAATAACAGCACACAGAGAGCGTTTTTACGCGGCGGCCTCAGCCGCCGCGTAAATACTACAGTGCAAACGTGTGCATCAAGAGCACACAAATACACCTATTCTAGTGTTAATCTGCTGGTAGGTTAGCAAATAACACTGTTTGTGTGGGTGTGTGTACGTACTTAGCGACAATCAGCTGCCCGCTCTCGTTTACGTAGCCTATCTGTCCAGTACTAACATTTTTTGCATACAGAAAATAGTCCTTTGACAAAACCTGTCGGGACAATGTTTCGTGGAATGTTCATTAGCGCGTCGAAAGTAAAAAAATTTAACTGTAAAGGACATGGAAACCATGCCGTGACGCTGTCACGGGGTAAATTATTCCCCCTTGAAAATCATCCGGGGGGATGAAATACCCCGGGCAAATCATCCCCCCGGATAAAATACCCCGGGGCAAATCATCCCCCCGGATGAAATACCCCAAACATAACTTTAACCAATGGAACAGTCCCCTTTATCCCATCCCCATCCCCCTTTACAAATTTGACAAAGGATTTATCTGTCTAGCTATCCCAAAGCAATTTTTATGTATTGGATATGTTGGGCAACCGTGGGGCGTGGGCTTGCAATTTTTCGTGTTTTAGTGCTTTTCCTTGTGCTTTAGTGCTTTCGAGGTTCTACTTTGTGGCTTCGTGCTTTAGTGCTTTAGCTTTAGCACTTGTGCTTTCTCGGTTCATACATCGTTGTGCTTTAGTGCTTAAGCATAAAAACGTGTCCTTTCGAGGTGCTTAGGAGTTAGGAGGCTGGGCTAGTTAGGCTTAGTTAGGCTGGGCACGGTAACAAAATCACTATCCGTGTACACGGTTAGTTTCGAAGGCTAGTAACCGCGTGTACACGCTAACGGTTACTGCTATTATTCGCATGTACACGCTATATCCGTGTAACCGTTTACACGCTAAGTATCCGTGTAACCGTTTACACGGATACTAACGGCGTAACCGGTAACACGGTTACATGTTAGTAACTGCGTAAACGGGTACATGGTTACTAAACGATTACACGGTTCTACTAAACGGTTACACGGTTACTAAACGGTTGCACAATTATCAAACGGTTTCTTGGTTCCTATTCACAGCAGTTCGCAAAGGTCTTTGAATCACCCACTATAAGTAGTGAGGTAGGAATATATAGGCTACAAATTCAGAGATAAAGAAACGGCAATGGAAATGCAGAAGCACTCGGTGAACTGAAACATTGTAGACACGGAATTGAGCGCAACCGAGCAATTATCGAGTTAGAAACGCACATTGAAACTTTATAACTTTAGTTATGTATGTACCTCCACATATCAAAAATAATAGTAGACGCCAGATGTGATCCACCTATGACTTGAGCCTCTAAAGCTTAGCCTGCCTTTTCATGGGGTGTCCCGTGTGGCATCATGTGGCATATCCAATGCACAAAGATTACTTTGGAATAGCCAGACAGATAATTCCTTTGTCAAATTTGTAAAGGGGGATGATTTGTTAGGGAGGGATGATTTGCCCCGTGTCTGTTCCACTGGTTAAAGTTATGTTTGGGGTATTTCATCTGGGGGGATGATTTGCCCCGGGGTATTTTATCCGGGGGGATGATTTGCCCCGGGGTATTTCATCCCCACGGATGATTTTCTAGGGGGGATGATTTACCTCATGACAACGCGACTATGGAGCACATAGAACGGACTCCGTGGCAGCGATCTTACAGAGGCATCAACATTAAGCAAAACTGACGCTATATAAAATTTTTCTGCTGTTACTGGTAAGAATTGGCTGAGCTAAAAACAGAGTTGACAGCTTATGTTGGATTTAAAAAAATTTAGTGCCGCGTTTTATATTCGAAGAATATCCTCAATACAGCAAGAACGTCGCAACTGAATCTATCCATATTAAGTTTAACCTTACTCGCAAAACGTGCTTGTTCAGTTTTACAGCGAAAGCTACTCCGTATTGCTTTGAGATGCCGCTGGAATATAACAGTTTGTAAGCGGGAGTATCTTGCTAATCGTTAATGGCGGTTTCACCGGAATCTACCCATCGGGATTTGCATGTGACAGCGATGTCTACATTTGCCCGCTTTAGTTCATCCGCAAAAAACTCAGCTTTTTCGACACCGCACAAAGTACGGACATTACAGATACCAAAAGAGCAAATACCTATGCTTAGGGTTGATTAGCACATCGTCGGTTTCCCCGGACGCGGAAGCAGGGGAAATTTTGATTGAAATTCATATGGCGACTGTTCATGTGGTACTGTGCAGCTTTTTACAGGGGGCGTCGTTCCGCACTAACCCTCTCCCTTTAGTCGGGCTTGGGACCGGCACAACTAAGCATTCGTTAACGGCGAGTACAATCATCGTAGGGCGGAGTTAAGACCCGGCCTACCACAATGTATACTTACAGATACATGTGCAAATTTCGAAGCTAAAGGAATAACAAATTAGTTCATTGGCACTATGTCTATGCAGTGCTTTGGAACCATAAAAATTTAAATTAAGGGGAGGAAAGTGTAGTGTAACTTACTTGTGCTCAAACCTATACAATATGTAACCATTATTGTATGTGCTATAACCTGTTGCTTGCCTGTCACTTCCATTATTTTTCACCGTTCTTGCAAATTAATTAACAGTATATATACACATACAGCTTTCTATTACGTACGGCAATTAAGTTAGAGTAAATAGGGCCGTTAGTCGTGCTACTAAACTTACTTGCTCAGAGTAATTCAACATTAAGTAAAAAACTGACTAATAAATAATAAATAAGTAAAGCAAAAAATGTGCCCATTGCAACGTTAGGCCACAATATGCGGAGCAGCGAACAAAAAAGCACAAGTGGACACAACCAAAAAGAGGGAGAACAAAATTAGGCAAAGTCTGTCGACCACCATTCCAGCGAATTTCCAGTCGTTTATTATATTCTCTTGAGCATCCTCTTCTTTCATTCTTTCAGTGATGAATTTGAGTTCGTGAAGAATCGACAACAGCTCCGCACAACCTTCCAAGGAATAGTTCCCGTTTATGCCCGAACACGCGGACGGACGATGGACCAGCGGTGCTTGATCGTACCTGAAACAAAATGAATGAATCCAGGAAGTTTTTGGGGTGTGATGGGAACATATTTACAAATGTTACTGTCCAATAAAACTGTAGTCCAGCTATTTCACACCAAGTTCGCAAACTGCAGTGCACTGAAGCCGTTGAGTGTTGAGACTTGAGAGTAAAAGGTCCTACCCGCAATATTTTATTCTGATGGTTACCATTTTATGGTTGATTTATTGCTTTCTGCGCCATAGCTCAACACGTACCTACATTATAATTGGTTTTTATTAGATTTGCCAAATGCGCATGACACACTTTTATATCTAAAATTTCTGGTAGGTCGAATTTCCAGTGTTCAATAGTTTTTGAACGTTCTATGACTACTGCTCGTTAGTCAAGTGCAACGACTCTGACTCTCGCTTGGGATGCAAGAGATACCTGGTTCAAGTCCAGAATTTGTTTGTGTCGTAAATATTTCTGTGGGTTAAAGTTTTAGCTTTAATTGTAGCTGAAATTGGGGATCGGCCGTCGCGTAAAAATTTCGCCTTTATTCATTGAATTTATGCAATTCTTGGACTATTGGGGTGTTTTGAAATTTTGAGTTTTTCACATTTTAGTACAACCGGTTTGGTGCTTGTTTTCAAGAAACTTTAACAGCTTAAAATAATTGTGATAAGGTAAATTTAGTTTAAAGCTAAAATTTTCTGCCTACAGAAACGTTCCTGGTTCGTCTATTGCCACTGGTATGTTGCGTTATGTTAAGCACTCTTCTTTCTCAATGCTTGATTAAATCTACAATATCACATATTGAATACTATAGTAGCTATTATTACCCATATTCGTGCATGTTATAACCATTCTGGTGCAAGGACGTATGCGATGAGAAGCTTTGAATTTTGTTATAAGTATCGTCGAAATCGTGGTTATTGCCCATTAGCGAGCCGGGTCTTGGCAATGGATCTAGATCGAGATTTGGAGGCAACATTGGTCGTGAATTTGTCTCAAATTCTTGGCCTGGCCGTTTCATAAACATAAGCCAGGGAAGCCAGTCTAGCAACACAGCTCGCGCCTAAAACAGGGAAAATATACTCGACTAAAACAGCTTTGGTAGATTTCATGAAATGAGTTTAAAGTTTAAAACAAACTAAGGATATTTTTGTGAAAACCATTTAGGATATGTCTGTTTGTGTGTCCATGGAGAACCGTCACTTATTCTGGGCAAAATGAGATATCTATTATGAGATACATAGGCTTTTTAACAAGTGCCACACGTCTCCATATCTTTTGCCGTGAGCTTTATTTATGCAGGAACGTAAGCCTGTCGTGTTCTTCTTGGAGTAAATTCGCACGTGTTGACTGACCGTAAAAAATTGGCACGATTCAACTGTTAATTTTCAGAACGAAACTCGACCAAATGCCTATGAGAGTTACAACGTTACAAGAGTTATTTACGGTAATACCTACTTTATGAACACAGACAAGTAAAATCTACGCTGCTCGTAGAATATTTTGTTTACAGAATAACAAACAATAAACCAAAATTTAAATTTCCAGTTATTTAGCTTTACTTTCAAACTTTTAACCTTTTGTTTGACACTAAAATTTCTAGCAAGTGAAGGTTGTTTATTAAGACAAAATATAATGTAAAAAATATACCATCCCCACTCTTTTAATACCGCAAAACTCACTGTTGGACTGAGAGGATCTGAATGCATGTTTTTATAGTGGAAGTTTTGAACCACCACGGTGCACACAATACAAGCAGAAACCACGATCATAACGCAACTGAAGTAAGCACCTAAAACAAAGTTGTCAAAATAGCCACTAATTGCGTATATTGACAAATATAAATACTTTTAAATAATTTAAAAATACTTTTTTAAAATTTTTTTGTTTTAGTATGCAGCTTGCATGTGTTTTTTCCAATTCATGTGTTTTGGTTAAAGTTTAATGTATGTTTATTTCTATTCAACATATATATCAAAAACATCAACTAAAATCATAAAACTAAATAAATAAATTACATAACAATAGGCAAACTAAAAACCTAGAAAAGAATAGTTGATAAAACTAAAGTTCACAAAATAAACATAAGACAATTTAAATTAATTTAAGGTCTAACCAATTAATGGAACGGCCTCCGAAGTCTGCGGCATAGTTTGTGCCACCATCAGCATAAAGACACAGAGAGACATGAAAATGGTGACGCCTAAATATAGAGTTACATTTAGTTTAAATCTTTTCTTGCTGTTTTTTGTGTAACAGATTCACTGCAATATGCTAAGATTACGCCTTACGCCAGAGTAGTTGGGTGCTAAATGTCAACGGACAACCTTTGAAGTGACATTTTGTACAATAGGTAGCATTCATTTGTTAATGAAATTAAAATAAAAATGTAATAAATAGCAACTATATTTAGCTCCGCTTATCGTACGACCATTTTTCGTAAACGAGAAAATCGATTGATAAAATACTACTATCTCAAGCATATAAATGTTCAGTAAGCCTCAATATTAACTCAACTTTTTATTGACAAACTTAACCTACTAAAACTGTAGTGATTTTATCCACTATGTATGTCCAGTAAAAACATTGTGCGCAGAAGTAGTTGGCTCTGAACGCTCTATAGAGTTAGGGCCTATTCACACGAGGGTGCATTTTGCTCCATGGAGTACGCCAGGGCGCACGAGAGGGCGCATGAGCTGGCGCACACGCACACTTGCATACTGCATTGTGTGAAATAATGCAGCAGGCAGTGTGAAAATGCGCTCATGCGCCCGCTCATGCGCCGCTCATGCGCCCGCTCATGCGCCCGCTCATGCGCCCTCGCGTGAATAGGCCTTAACATATAAGTCCCCCAGCCTACCCAAAGTCAACTTTTCTCCTGACTCCGGCGGCAGCGTGAAAGTCAGCATAGTCATTGCGGAGACCAGAATGGCAGGCACGACCATGTTGAGGCCGTAGTAGAGAGTGCGACGTCGGATCCAGATCTTGAACGTGACGTCCACGTAGGGATCCGGACAGCAGTCGTACTGGAACACACTGCGCTTCACTGGCACGTCTAAAAATACACAACAAAAACTTTGATTACACGCCCCAGTTTTCCAATTGCTGCGGTCTGCTGTTTGAGATTGGCAGATTCTCCAAATTTTCCGATTTTAACTTAACCCTTAAGGGGGGGCCGCCTGTATATGTGAATTCTTATGTGTATTCTCCGCTTTGCTTCAAATTTGCACACATTGTAGCCCTCGTAAAGACGCATCGCAAATGTACAAAACTAAAAACTAAAGCTATTGCCAATGATTGACTAAGGGCTTTTAATGTTACGTGTAAATCATAGGCGCAAAATTTTTTTTAATGTTACAAAGCGTCTCTTCATACGAAATTTTTGTTAAAACTGACAAATATTTTTACATGATTCGATAGTCTGATACCATATCTCAACCTCTGTGACCCATTTTTTTATATTTTTGTCTGTGGCGTGTGAAATGACGCTAAATTTAAAGTCACTTAAGTTTGGCGGGCCCAAAGAACGGCCATTTTTGCCTTCAATTTTAAAGTGGAAAATACATACCAAATTTTCAGTAACACCAAGACAGTTAATGTTATTGCTCACTATCGTCAATAATTTAGAAATACGTAAGATGGCACTTATGCCAGGATCAAGCCGGCTGGACAAAAATTCAATTCATTCAAAATTCAACTTTAGCACATAGTTTTCATATAGCATATGTTATTTTTTTGAATTATACCAAGCAATAATCAAAATTACTTTACAAAATTCACCTTGCAAAGTCCATTCCCCACTGGTGGTGTAGGTGCCACGATCCACCACCCCCTCATACAAGTCGATGGACAGTTTGCTGTACGACCAACTGCCAAACTTCAGAATACACACTTGATCATCGAATGGAAACCAAGTAATGTCAATTTTGCAGGTGGCACGAATTATTGCTGAAAGCAACAATCGTCGTACATATGTAGAATTGTCATTGATATAGACTATGACAGTTTTGATCAAACGACGTTTTGAACATACATACTCTTGATAAGACCCAGGCGGTGCTTCATTTTTTATCGACGGTAGGTAATAAATCCTCTATTTGTGCAAGAAACCTTTCATATGTGCTTGGGTTCTATAATTGTAACATTTGTAGGATCCACATCAGGTGATTTGTAATAAATTTATATGACTATAATTCGTAACGAATCACCAGATTTCTGCTATTACAATTGTTACAATTGTATTTACTGGATAGTGGATACAAAGTAATTAAGCATAATGGTTTAAAAAATATTCAGGAGAAGTTTGTTTTCTGTTTCCTTACAATCCAGACACCGTAGAAAATCCTCACAGTTTAGTCGTAGACAGATATTTGTGTTCGAGGGTCCAAGTTAGGTATGTATATGCAAAAAATAAAATGATAATTGAAAATAATGGTAAAGTAATGTAACGTTTTGTAAGTATGTCACGTCATGTAAAGTACACGATACGTCTTTTGGTCATTTGTTTGACTTTTTGCAGTAAAAATTACTGTTTTGGTAGCATAGTAATGATTACCCATTTACATAATTCAGAAACTTACAGGTACTTAAAATTAATCCAACGTCTTAAAACTGCATAACATTTTTTCCAACATGCTTTAGTAAATTGCACACAAAATGCAAGCAAGGTCGACTTGAGCTATGCATGCGGTCTGACCGGTGCTATGATTGCATTAAAACAACATACAGTAATCGTACCAGGGGGAACCCAGCTCATGTTTCCCAAATGTGTTACAACGATGTTCGTTGGGTATGTCATGTCGAAACCCTCGGATGCACTGAAATACAATACAACAAGAGTACACACTGGGGTCTGACACTTATCAAGAAGAGTGAGACACTGTGAACAAGTAAACAAATAAGTAAAAACAAACAAACAAGTAAAAAAAGTAAACAAATGAATACAGACTTGTTTTCAAATTGAACGATCTGCAAGTCTGCCTTGAAGCTCGTGAACGACCTTACTTATTTCTGATAAGAAACCTTACACAAATACCAAATAAGCCAATTTCGACGAGCAGATCTGAGATCACATCACACTCACAATTTGCATACAGGCCGCGTCTATTTTGACTATGAATGTGCATGAGCTACTTAATTTGCATATGACATGTGTACTCGTAATAATACCGTAATACCTATTGTAAAGTAAAACATCTGGGCGCCAAACACGGTCTGGTGGAATTCTGAGTTCAGTAATGCCATTGTAATCTTCTGGAAACCATGTTTTCGAGGGATCATTCCAGGCCTATAAACGCATGATGAGCAAAACTAAATAGGTTTACATGATTTTTTTGACTGGTTTTGCCTGTAAAATGTTATCATAGTGAATTATATATTACTGGCATATAAAGTAGGGTGTAGTAATGTATCCTTTAGTCCTACAATTTTTGCAGTAGTAAATGCAAAGTAAATTAATGCTAAGTAAATTTGTCATGTTTTTTGCAGATTAGTACAAGAACTTGTCGCAATGGCATGTATTATTGCCAAATCAGGCAGTTTCTATAAAAACTCTTTCTTTCTTCAATTAGGTACTTCATTTGTTATTCAAGGGGGTAGTGTCGCGAAAGCAGTCGATTTTGCGCGACTGTAAAACTTGTTCAGTAAAATGTTAGAAATTGTTCTTTCTATATTTTGAAAATCTACCAAAAGACAAATTATTTTGCCAAGTTTCAGCAAAATTGGTGCAGCATATAGTTTGCAATAATGTCTCAAAGTCGGAAAAATGACGAAAAAAAAACCTATTCACATTCCATTTTTTAGTTACATTTATCAATTTTTCTGTTTAGTTTTTTTACACAGACTAATAGCACATATGTTGTAGTTTATGCACACAAAATTTAGTGCAGATTACTGTAGCGGCTGTGGAGTAATACTAGTTTGAACTGTGAAGGTGTACTTAAACTGTAAAATAGTAACAATGTACAATAATAGTACAAATGTAAAACAGCAATAATAATAAATTGTGGAAAATCTAGACGCTTATTTTCAAATCAGAAGAAAAACGAACCTTCAATTTTCTTTTTTCTTATTTGTCGCAAAAAATTGTGCGTCCACACATGATGTGTACTTCACAAGCTGGCCAATCTGATATCTGGCTTGATTTTTCGAACTTTTATGTCCCTATTGTGTGATGTCTGGCTTACTAATGACGAGTGGTCCAATATATTT
Organism: Trissonchulus sp. WLG1_4; assembly: GCA_030248245.1. Classification (NCBI taxonomy): domain Eukaryota; kingdom Metazoa; phylum Nematoda; class Enoplea; order Enoplida; family Ironidae; genus Trissonchulus; species Trissonchulus sp. WLG1_4. The sequence continues at coordinate 32,452 of JASANF010008517.1, forward strand.
GTCAATATTGATAGTGTGATGTCTGGCAGTAGTTATTTGATACCATACAGCGTTGGACTAGCTTCTCATTGCATGTACTACTTCAAAACAAAAAGTTCTATTTTCACAGCCTATGAGCAAAACTGCTTTCGCGACACTACCCCCTTAATACATTTCGTGTTACTCAGATTCATTGCAACAAATCGTTTAAATATACACTGGAAATGTTACAGTTTTATTAAACTGTAGGTATCCTTCTGTAACTAGGGTCTGTATTACGTCACAGCGATGTGCAGCCAAAGCAAAACACACTAAACTTGATATTGCACTATTCCGTTACTTTTTAGTGTAACTATTGCTTACCATTCGCATCCACAAGTTTATTGTGATAACCTGGCTGATTTCATCCTATAATTACAAACAAGCACGTTTTGCGAGTAAAGTTTAAATTATTTATGACAGATTACGGTGCGACATGCTTGCTGTGCTGAGGATATTCTACGAATATAAAACGCGGCACTTTAAGTATTTAGAAGGCAACATACATATGTAATAAACATATCAACATAAGGATTAAACTTATTTTCAATCCAAGAGTGTCCACAGCAGCAGTCAACAAAGTTCGCACAAAAACTCTGACAAAAATCGCGCGCCAGTCAACTACATTCATAAAAGTGTAAGCCTGGCTTTTTAACCACACTAGCACCAAGCCAGGCTTAAAATCCCGGCTTCACGTATTCATAAAACCAAGCTCGGCTTTACTCCAGGCTTATTGGTATTCATAAAACTCAAGATTTTTTATGAATACAAAAAAGCTGGGACAAAAAGGTAGAATTGGTCACTTGGACTGATGTCAGATTGGTCACTCAATCACGCTGTTGTATCATAGCGGAACGCTATTCACAACTGTGTCACAGCGCGGCTGCTATGTCATCAGCTTTCAAAATGCATAACTTCCGACACACTGATAAACAATTTACGAAGCAGTGTTGCAACAGGTTTTGTATTTTTACTGTCTCCTGTATTCAAAATTTATCCTACTTGACATAATGCAGATGACAGCATGCAGTAGAACGTAACTGAGGCGGGTGAGACTAAGTACGTACACACAGCATATACCACACACACCCACACAAACTGTGTTATTTGCTGACCTGCCAGCAGTTTAACACTGAAATGGTGAGATTTTTGTGCTCTTGACGCACAGATTTGCACTATAGTATATACGCGGCGGCTGAGGCCGCCGCGTAAAAACTACTAATTAATATTAATACTATTACATAGTTTGAATGCGAGACACCACTGTTTCTGTTATCGAGTCAACAATCTACCATGGTCTGTCGCTCTAGCATTATTGCTAAATTTGTTTGACCGGCGCTCTACTATTCCGGAGCAATTATCGGTATCGGTTAGGCATGGGCACGTTTACAAAAATCTGTAAACGTTTAAACGCTCGCGTTTATAAATGAGAAAACGCGTTTAAACGTTTAAACGCGTTTAAACGGTTCGAACCGTTTAAACGTGCCCATGCCTAGTATCGGTGTCTTTTAGTTTCGTGGCCGTTTTCATTCTGTTTCCTGATGGTTGCAGAGTCATACAAGAGCACTGTTGATTAAGCATCTTTGCTTAAAGAGCCCTGATCCGATTCACTAGTCACTAATGAATATAAAGTGAGAATATATGCACAACCCATAGTGATTGGTTGAGGCATTCATTATACTAGGATTTTGCACCTATTGTGTTGTCAACATTCTAGTATGAGCCAACAACATAAACTGAAATCTTCGCTGACCTCGCAGATAAACTGACTAGAAAACTACTAAAAAAATTACGTTATGACAAAGTGCCCTTTATGCGCTTCTTACTGACTTTCATTAGTTGAGCTCATCTATTATTTCTGACCCTCAATTGTTAATCACAGCTCTTTGTTCTTGCTTATTACTTGATGCTTATTTTCCATTGGTTAAAAACAAGCCAATTCAGTTCGCTGCATACGTATTTTTGACCCTCCTCGTGATATCTCATATATATGGTTTCATATTAGTTAGTATCAGTATCACTGTTATGATTGTAATACTTTCATACCACATCAACAATTTGCTGCAGGTCCAGCCCTAAAACCACCACAACCGGCAGGCTGGCATTCTCTACCGGTCGAACCAGCGGGTCGTGATGATCCGGGTTCAGCAGGTGTCGATACAACTTCAATTCGCCACTGTCGCAAGAGATTTGGTGGATTGCTTAAAAGCAAAAATGATTTTTGCCTGGAATCCAAGGAATCAAACCGCTAATACCAGTTCAAAACGTTCTGTTTGATAAAGTTGACCTTTTGAAAAACGTATACTCTGCATTTATGTACATTGTATTCAAAAGTTAGTCTATTCAAGTTATATTTAGTTAGTTTTCTGTTGTTGGTAAAGGTTTTTACCTACAGTACAAATCAGAAATAGATAAGTATGCTCGAAGTGCACGCGAGCACTTTCTGACGTCATATTTGTTGTTTCGATCAGACTGCACGCGTGCACTTCGAGCACTTCATCTTTAATGGGACTGCTCGAATTTCGAGCACCTCCAACTTCGAGCATTTCGTGCACTTAGGTTTTATGCAGTCTGCGGTTTCATGTTTCCAAAGTTCTACATCTAAATTAATTGGCCACATTATTTAATACGTAATGCTAAATGCTGCATTATGTTGTTAGTCAACTTATAAGTGCCGTAACTAATTTAACTTCACGATAGAAGCTACATACATAGATTTCAATTTTTATTTCATTTTCCATTTCCAAATTCTACATCTATGTCCACATTGTATATTTAATACGTAATTCTGAACACTGCTAATTATGCGGCTATTTAACTAATATATAAATTATGTACCTGAACTAATTTAACTTCACAAAAGAAGCGTAATTTCAAAATTAAATTTAATTGTACTTTATATTTTTTGTTTTTGCCAGTTTCAATTTTAATTATTATTACGCTGCTCGAAGTTTTTGCTTTGCAGTTTTTGAGGAGGTAATTGTACTTGGTCAATATTATGTTTAGTTTTATCTGGAAAAACCAAAGCTGGTGCCTAACTTTTTTCACAAAACAGCAGTAACGAAATGGAGGTGTTCCTGTAAACGAAACTGGCTTTATATGTGCTGATTCGATGTTGTTGACGTTAAAGTCAATGTTGATACATTATTCATTGCAAACAAACGATTGAATAAACATGGAAACAAACCAATTTTACAAAATGAATAATTGCATTTCGTAAATGAATAAAATAACACCGACAAAATGCAGCCCGCCCTTTTCTCAAAAGTATTTACTACGGCTTACTACGGCACGTGTATTCATTTACAGATGTAGGGTAATAGTAGTAGTAACTGGTGGTTTGCAAAACGTTGCTTCGGAAAATGCCAAGCCAAACTTACACTTTGTGAGCTTAGCTGGGCTGTAAGTGAAGTACTTTGCGGCTGAAGGGTGCCCAAATTTGATAGTTAGGTGTGGATTTTATGTGTACGTCATTTCTTATCCTATTAATTGGATTTATTAGTTTAACTATTTATTAGTTAAATTATTAGTTTATTAACTAACAGGCCCCAATCTCCACACACTGTTAAACTTGTTCTAAAATACTCCGACCCTCAAGGTGAAAACTATTATATAGATTAATGTGTTAACAATGTCAAGGAAGTAAACTAAAAAATACAAAAGAAAATAAATGCTTGTGGGCAGTATTTAAGTATTTCACAATTGTTTTTTTGTGTCTTAATAGAGCAACACGAAACCTGCACGAATGTCGAGCACATTATTTCAGAAATTCTAGTGCAGTGCAACAAAGTGACGTCAAATGACGTCGTAAATTTGTATAATAATGCCTTTAGGAAATGTATCCCTTCTTGCTACAGTTCAATGTATATGAAATTGTTGTCATTATGTTTAAATAAGACCAAATTTAATAATAAAAATTAAATTAACAAACCAAAGAAATAAATAAAAATTACTTTTAAAATTGAAGTCTATGTAGCTTCTATTGTGAAGTTAAATTTAGTTACGGCACATAATTTATAAGTTGACTAACAACATAATGCAGCATTTAGCATTACGTATTAAATAATGTGGACATTTAATTTAGATGTAAAACTTTGGAAACATGAAATCGCAGACTGCATAAAACCTAAGTGCACGAAATGCTCGAAGTTGGAGGTGCTCGAAATTCGAGCAGTCCCATTAAAGATGAAGTGCTCGAAGTGCACGCGTGCAGTCTGATCGAAACAACAAATATGACGTCAGAAAGTGCTCGCGTGCACTTCGAGCATACTTATCTATTTCTGATTTGTACTGTAGTTTTTGCTATTTGCTTAAGTTTATTTAGCTTACAGCTTAAGTAAAAAGTGTCCTGTTTACAGTGGTCAAATGGCAGCTATTGTAACTTCAAAAAGAATAATTATCACTGAAACGATATCAACTTACTGATTAACCCAATATAGGCAAAAATTAAATATGATGAACGAATTGAGTAAAAATTCGATTGCATAACGCCAGAAAATTTCAGGATGACAAAATACAAATTCTATAAACCTGTCAGACAATAAACCATTATAAAAATTTCTAAGATGACTATTGGTAAATAAAACGGTAAATATTTTAACAGTCTTTTCCTGCAGATGACATGGACGATTCAAGGTTTTGGAAGAAACAATATCTAGATGGATAATTTTCGTAAGTGGCTAGCAAATAGAAAATCCTAAAGGCCTCACGAGAAACTAAAAAAATAACTATGTTAGTTTTACTTTATAACTGAGGAAACATGTGTGCATTGTAAAGTATGGCGGGCCCGTTAAATGCTAAGAAGACTGACTGATAGCTCGGCCTTGGTTCAGTAGTTCAAATGGTAGAGCGCTGGTCTGCAGATCTAGAGATGGGTGGTGCAGTTCCATAGTACAGAGTTCAGGTGTTGATGGCATCTATATAGTATAATGGATCTCCATGTTTTTCTTGACAACATTGTGTTCTTATTTTTCTACAGTCAGAATCAAACAGACTCTAACTCAAAACAAAAAACAAAAAACCCTTTTATTTTTTGCTATTTGATAAGAAACAAACGCTCAAGGTAGGAGCTAATTTAGTTAATAAATATAAGTTGAATATTTTAAGCCGTGGATTTTTTGTTAACAATAAACTAAATCCTAAAAATGTATTTCCTCAACAACGTTTCAAGTATTTCCCATCAAGACGATGAGGTTTTAAAGTTTTCAATCAAGATAAACGAAAGAAATTTCTGATATAAGCACTGACAATTGGATAGTTTAGGAAACGTATTTATTGTGAGTTTGTGAGGAAAGCAGAAAGTTTGTTTCTACTTTTGGCATTTTTGAAACTTTTAGAGTGTGAGTGTAACTGCTCCCAGAAGATTCGTTTCCCTGTCAAACCTAGACGTTTTATTTTACCCCACCCAAATTCAAACAATTGAGAGGTCTTATCAGTAAGGCTGAAAAATGGCACATAAAAACTATTCGCCATTGGCAGAATTGGGTCTGAAATTGGGACAAAAAACTAAAAAGTGACCATATTTGATCAAAACAGTCTTTTTTTATTAAATTAAAGACAGCCTGCTGGAAACACGTCAAGGTTCAAACCACAGTGGTAAAGAAGTTGACTTAAACCAGTCACCTTACAGTAAACCAGAATCTACGTTTTGCTAAAATTTAAATCCAACATTCACACTGAATTAATCACAACTTTATTGTTTCCTTCACAGTCACCTAACACAAATGGCAGTTTCAGCCCTCGCACTCATCTTAAGGTGGTAGTAACGATTTCGACGATTTCTTACATTAGAAATTAGAGAAATCTTTTTTTCGAAGCGAATAGTAAACTAGTCTAAAAGTAACCATAATTTTATGAAACTAGATCAAAATATACACAAATAATATTTTATTCAGTTCAAAATGTACAAGATAAGACTAGCTACCACGTTGGCTTACTGTTTAGTAAGCCAATTTAGTAGCTAGCCTCAAACTAAGAATTTTGACAAATAAAAAAAAACCGACATCACAATTTTAGTCTAGTTTACAAAAATTATTGCGGTTTTGCTGTGAGTTTCAAAATTGCGACAAAAACGTGCTTCAAAGTTATATCGTCGAAATCGTTACTACCACCTTAACTGATCCTTTGCAGATAAAAATAGTTGAGATCTTGAAGAGTCAACTTAGCAGTTCCTTTGGCTCGATAGCTTTCACACCCTGCATCCTAATTATCGCAGTTGCCCATGTCTGGTCAATGGGGTACATTATAGTCGTTTCTCTTTCACAAAATGGACCAATTATAGTAAAATTTGAGGTAATTAATGCAAAATTGTGAATATTTGTGAAACATCATTAAACCAGATGCGGTGCAGCGAAGATTACAGCAAACGTAGAAACGATGAGAAAAGCAGTGAAAAGATACAGCGATAATTTGTCAACCACTCGACCAATGAACTTCCAATCCTCGCACAAATCGTCATCTTTACTGTCGTCTTCCATTTTAGCTGTGATTTTTCTCAGCTCAGCCAAAATTTCCAGCAACTGTGTCTGCTGTGGCGGCGACCAGATATGATCCCCGTTGAAACCGTCCTCGACTGACAACTTCTTCTTCTCCGTATTTTTCGGCTCCTCCGACTTCTCACTTACATTCTCCGATTCGGTCGGAGTTGTCAGACGTATTTCATGCCCCGGCCTTTTCATCAAAAGAAGCCATGGCAGAAACCGCAAGAAAATGAACCGAACCTAAATACAGTATCGGTTATGAGCACAATGCCGATATTGTCATACCTGAAAGCAAGAGTGCATATAAGAAGAGTATGACACTTGACCAATTCCTGGCAGGGTCGGAATTACAACCTGCGACCATTAACTCCAAAAACAGGCCACGAATTGGACCATAGTACCCCCTCCACAGATTGAACCCCGGTCCAACACTTGGCAGGGGTACCCCCCCCCACAAACCCGACCCCGGTCCAAAACGTAGCAGGGGTACCCCCCCCCACAAATCAGACCCTAGTGGTCAAAACGTGGGGGGGAGTACGAACGTGAACCCTATGTTCTATTTTGTAACAATATCGTCCTGTTCTCTACTGCCATGCATGCCTCTAATACCTGCAGAAGTTGACACCTGTTGTGGCCTGCTGGCAATATCTTGGTTGATCCTGCAATAAAATAGACCATAGGGTTCACGTTCAGGGGCACAAATTGCCCTAACATCCAAATGTTAATTTTGAAATTTAAACCATTTGGACTAGTTTTAGAGGGTCCTAGACACAAATGAACCTCGAATTCGTGTGCAGATGCCCAAATTACCCCTGGGGACGTCAAAATTCCAATTTCAAAAATTGGACACCTTGGTTCTCGGGAGCAGAGGCGGTTGCACAGGTTTTCACGAGAGTCGGACACACAAATGGAGCTCAGATTCGTGTTCAGCGGTCAAATTGCCCCAGAAAACATAAAATTAGCAATGTTAAAAAATTGACCCATTTTAACCCCCCCCCCTAGGTGAGTCAGTATGGGAGTCCAAAAGGTCACAAACTAAAACGGTTGCCGGATCCGAAATTTGGGACCTAAATTAACCCTAGAAAAAAGTTTTCATACAAATCCATTACCAAATTTTTTTCAAGTTCACTAGGGGGGACCCTTGATGTTTCAAAAATTAACAAAAGCATACAGAAAGCGAATACAATGGGTTGCACCCTGCTTTGCAGGCGTCGGCAACCCAACAAGCCAAAAGATGAGGTTGAGTAGCCCCAACAGGGCTCTTATAGGCCGAAAACTGCATTTGAAGCGAAAATTTGGTGATTTGGCACTAGGGTCCGCTTTCAGACCGGGATCCAAAATGTGGGAGGGGTACCCCCTCCACGTTTTGGACCGAGGTCGTGTTTGTGGGGGGGGGGGTACCCCTGCCAAGTGTTGGACAGGGGTCCAATCTGTGGAGGGGGTACTATGTATGGTCCAATTCGTGGCCTGTTTTTGGAGTTTGTCGCAGGTTGTAATACTGACCCCTGCCAGGAATTGGTCGAGTGTCATACTCTTCTTATTATGCACTCTTGCTGAAAGTAAAATTTTAGGTAGTTTTATAAATTTGTAGTCCTACTAACTTACATATATAATTCTATTTCTAGAGAACGCTCGCAATCTTTAGCAGATTACTTCATTGATTGGCTGCTTAGGGACTTAGGTTTCGGTCCAGGCTTAGGCATAGGATGAGTCTTGGGCTTGAAAATTTTATTTAATATATTCTATTTAATCAAATCCCCCGTTGTGAATTAAAGAACGCAATTTATCTTTTTTGTACGGTGTCAAACTTTTAGATTGTAATGTATTATCCTGTTCGAGAAATAACTCAAGTTTCAGAAACTTGTGCCCTGCGGCCCAGCGGGTCCCCAAATGTCCTAACGTTAGGGGTTCATAAAGGTTTTATATGGACCTGTTTACACCTGTTTACAAATAAAAGTTAAACATACAGTTGGCGACAAAACATGGGTGTGCACAGAGCGATGGTGATAGTTTTGCACCAAAACAGTCATCACAATGCATGCCGACACCACCACCATCACACAGCTGAAATAGGCTCCTGAAAATAAGAAGAACAAGCAAAAGTTTACGACGAAAGTAATAACATTTTGTAAAAAACCTAATGTTTTACCAAGCACCTTTTTAAAGCTTGTATTGAAAACAAAATTAAAGGTCAAAATACAACGCATGGCACACTTTCACGTAAAATATGAATACAGTTAATGCAAAATACCGCTTGCGATTTGTGTTTGTAAACGCTAAGCTATGTATAACCTTCAGAAAACTCAACCAATCCTTAATAAAACCAAAAATGGTATTTCATCGGAAACTGCACTTGCCAATTAATGGGACGGCTTCTGAGGTCTGCGGCATGGCTTGTGCTACCATCAACATGAAGACACTCAAGGAAACGAAGATAGTTACGCCTGAAACAAACACAAAACTGAAACTTGAATTAAAAGAAATAAATTAAGGACATATATAAATAAAAGATGGATAACTATAGGTCGGTATAAATTTTTGGCGAAATAAAGACTGATAAAAATGTAACCAGCGTTTCAGAATCAGATAAATGAATCACACATGTAACTAAAGTAGTAACAGTGCAACTTTATTCCTCTGGCCTACGAAAGTACTGAAAAGTTTGCTTTTGAAACAACACTGAACTTTTTGACTGACCGGCTGCTTCTTATATATTTACTGTAGCGGTAGCCTTACACAGTGTCAATTTTTCTCCAGAATCAGGCGGTAATGTAAACGTTAAAATAGTCATTGCCGAAATGAGAATCGCCGGGGTTAATAAATTCAGGCCGTAGTAGAGTGTGCGTCGTCTTATCCAAATGGAGAAGGTCACATCGGCAAACGAGTCCGGGCAGCAGTCGTATTGCACGTCGTGTCTCTCCACTGGTACGCCTGAAATATGGGTTTTTTTAATTAGAGTAATTTATATACAAAAAAGGAATAACATAGAATTAGAATATAATAGAAAGTGATTAAACACTACGAACTAAATATTATATAACCAACACCAAGTTGCTTATGTCAATTATTTCAAAAAATATTAAGTAGTTTCTATCTTCCATGTCTTAACTATTGGTCATTAGGTAGTTGTGTTAAATCGTAGTTTATTGTAGTATCTACGTGTATAAAATACATACACTATGATAGCACTTTTAAACCGTGAGAAATTTGGATATGAGGAAACAACAAACTGTGCTCAAGCTAACCGATGCCCTGTGTATTAGGGCAAAAAAGTCAACCCGTTTTTATTTAAGTTAAAGTTAAAGTTAAAGTTAGGCAAAAGGCCCAGTTTAAGTTAAAGTTAAAGTTAAAGTTAGACCACTAACTTTTTTCAAAGTTAAAGTTAAAGTTTGATCTCCATTTTCGTTAAAGTTAAAGTTAAAGTATGACCACTAACTTTTTTAAAAGTTAAAGTTAAAGTTATACCCTTAACTTTTTTAAATAAAGTTAGATTAAGACTCGAAACTTTTTTAGTTAAAGTTATAAAGAGTTGTTTTAGACAGATAAACATATCTTTCAGCTTTTTACTTAACCACACTGCGTAACTGTAGTGAATAGACATTAATGGTTGAGCCGAGAGTTGGGAATGCCAGAAAACTCTCCAGAACTTCCGCAAACTACTAGAAGTAGTTTTCCGGACATTTCCAGACTTGACCGGAAAATGGACTTGACAGGCTTAAAACATTTCCCAGCTGGATGAAAGTTTCCAATAAACTGTTTTTAAAAAGTGACCCCAGTGGTCACTGTAGTCCGTGAGGGTCAATTGGGTTCATCGTGACAAAAATAAACCCCGGGTTTCAAGGGCGGACGGTGGGGGATATGGGGAATACATCCCCTCTTTTGCCCTGAGCAAAGAAAATTTTTTCGGAGCCGCATACCAAGAATAGCCGGAGATTCATAAAATTCGGCCTCAAAATTAAAAACTTTTCTCGCTGTTCGCCTTCAGAACGAACGCGCTGAGTTAACTTCGCATTGCGGTTTCATCTGGCTAGGGCTGTTAAATCTTCAACATTACGTGTACCATCCTTTAATGAATGCTATTAAAAAAACAGCTATCGTTATGGGCAAACCAAGGGCATAGTGTTTGTAAGCGTAATCCGCGGGCCGGCCGGCGGAGAATTTCGGCCGGCCGGCCGGCCGGTAAAAGCCGGCTGGCCGGCCGGCCGGAGTGGCCGATTTTTTGGACAAAACCTATTATTGATCCAAATCCAGCGTGTCATTTTGGCATAACTTAGCCTGACGGATTGTTATGCCGGCCTAATTTTATCAGTCGGTTGAATCGGGCTGGCCGGCTGGTGTTTTTAACCGGCCGGCCGAGTTTGACCGGCCGGCCGGCCAGCGCCGGCTTTTTTGCGACTGAAAATGAGTCCCCCCTTTCGTTTTTATAGTCTGGCCGTCTCCAATTGACCAAATTTAGCCTAAAAGTCACATTTTCCTCAATGTTTTATGAGGGCTGTCGCCCCGTGACCCCAGCAATTTTGTAGGTTAATGATCTTTCGTTTATTATCTCGAATCAAACGCGAAAGTATTAAAATTGCTAAAAAGTATATACATTTTAACTCATACGAAAATTCGAGAAGTCATTCCATCAAATTTTTTTCAGGGTACGCCGCTGTTTTCAAGACGTAATTTATCGAAAACAGCATAGCCGACTTTCGAGCACAAGTCATAATGCAGTTAGTTAGTAAATCTAGTAAAAAAAGTCAAATAAGGTAGAATAACTTATGCCGTATCCCCCTTTTTTGCGGGTCACGGTCCGCCCCGAATTTGAGTGCAGCACCTCAAAATACTCCTGAGAACGAGAACGTCTCTGGGTCATTTTGTAGGTTGTACAAACCGTGGGGGGTCACAGGGCCACAATGGTGTCACACTGTTATTGTACTCTTGTTAGGGGTAAAGTGAGCACCTGATTACGAATCTGCTGTTTGTTTATGTCTAGAAAGAACCAACTTGGACCATCATAACCTCCAACATCAGTGGCTTACCCAGAAAAAAATTTCGAGGGGGAATGACTTAGACTTCTCGTAATGAGTTAAAATGCACTGTTAAGCAATTTTAAAATTTCTAAAACGCCTAACAAACGACAGATCCCTTAATCACAAAGTTGCAACAGTCTGTGGGCGGCAGCCCCCTGCTGGCCCCCAGAAAAAATTAAGCTATTTTCCACATGTTTAGACAAAATTTGGTTAGCAGGACTGCTGGAAACGAATCAGAAATTTTTTCTGACAAAAAATTAAAACAAAAGATGGTAACGTCACATCAGACATTCAGACAGTGTATTACTCGTGTATATAGACATTTAAATGCAGCATAATGTACATGCACAGGCTTTGATGAAAAATAATAGCCAGGAATAATAAGCCACATAGTCGCAGGGGTCTGAAGGGGCAGCCCCTAGAAAAAATTGGGGGAAATTTTTTATTTTTAGGCCTAAGTTGGTCAGTTGGAGACGTATCAGAAAATTTTTTTGAGCGGACCACAAAAATCAAAGGGGGGACCCTGGTGCAAAAAAAATCACTGGAAAAAGTTTCGGAAGGGGGGAATTCCAACCTCCCCCCTGGGTACGCCTTTGCCCGACATGAGATCGAAATCGAAGTGGTGACATCAAACCTTACAACTATAGACAAACTTGGTATCAATTCAATCACGCAATCGCATATTTTGACAAGAAAATCTACGATCACAACAGTTTTTGTTGATACAAGTTGCGTACATTTTTCGCAAAATATTGTATGTGGGTCAGACCCTCGAAGTATCAACTACTTGTGGACTAGCGCTTTTGACCACTCAACAAACGCTAATTCGAAGGGTAGTGATGTTTAGTTAAAATATTTTGAAGGAAAGTACTAAACAGACATCAGGGGTCGTATTCTCAAAATTACCTGCAGGTAAAGTTAGGCTAACTATACCCACAGGTAAGGTGAAGGTAAAGTTAATTCTGTGGGTAAAGGTAAAGATAAAATTGAAAACACGGTTAACATCGGTGGTTGAGGTTAAAAATTTGCACAATACATAAACTTTAGCTGCGAAACAAGATAAACCACTTTTCTGGCCCGAATATTAAAAGTAACCTTAGCTATCACGTTGGCTTTAGTCATTGTTTGAGAATACGATTTTACCTTCACCTTACTTGTGGGTAAAGTTAGCCTAACTTTACCTGCAGGTAATTTTGAGAATACGGCCCCAGACTAGACGATCAAGTCATTCGTATGTGTATCGAGTTTAATAATTACCAAACAAAAGCTCTTAAATTATAAAATTTTGACAACTCAATAGTCAATACCCTAAGTGACCGATATTTCATTAAAAATTGTAAAAAAGCATGTCTTCAAAAAAAGAGCAGTCAGTTCCCATACTGACTTTACGTGTTAATTATATTCGCTGGACAACATGGGGCTGCTACTTTTACACTATGCAGTTGCAGAGATGATTCTCTAAAAGGATCAATTATACCACTACACTACTTCAAAAATACAATTATATGAGCCCCTTAAAATATGTTGTGAATGCGTTAAGCTGAGCGGCCTCCAGTAAAAGTAGGTACCACTACCAACAATTACGGACTACGGTTGTGTACAGCGTCGGAGGAAAAAAATTAAATTTGACAACGATTTTGGTTAACTAGAACATCAATTAAAATATTTCTTAAATTATCTTACCGTAAATCAAAAAAGTTATAAAAAAGTTTAGATTCAAAATTTTGAATAAAAGTTATAATTTAAGTTGAAGTTAAGAAATTGGAGGAATTTAAGTTAAAGTTAAAGTATGGGTGCTTGAATTTAAATTAAGTTAAAGTTAAAGTAAGACCCTTAACTTTTTTAAAGTTAAAGTTAAAGTTAAAGTAAGACCCCTAACTTTTTTAATTTTAGTTAAAGTTAAAGTTTAACTTTTTTGCCCTACTGTGTATAAACGTAAAAAACGAAAATTATATGATGTTCTTACGGAATAACCTTCCTTAGGTATCCCATTAGGCTTGATTCATACCTACTTACAGCTTGGTTCGTATAGCCGCGAAAATTACTAAATAGTCACGCCACTATAAGATTTTTTTTAATTGTGGCGTGATTTTTTCGTAATTTTACCGGATGAACTGACACACGGCTGTAAGTATGAATCGAGCATAACCCATTTAGTTCGACAAACCTTTCAAAATCCACTCCCCACTCGGCGTGTAAGTGCTCATGTCCACTTTTCCAGCTAGCATATCAATCGCCGCTGTGCTATAAGTCCAACTGCCGAACTTGAGCAAGCAAATTTGATCGTCAAATGGAAACCAGGTTATATCGATTTTGCAAGTAGATCGGATTATTCCTATAAGTAATGAATAGAAATAGATGCAGGAAACATAAACAAACACAACTGGAAATAGTTTAAAATGTTTGCAAATATTACGCATAGGTAATTAAACTACATGATTATAAAGATGTAAGAAGTAATTTAGTAAATGAGCTAAGGTTCGAATATATAATATACTATATAATACATATAATACCTGGCGGAATATAATTTACGTTCCCGTCTGAATATACCACCATATTCGTCGGATAAGTAGAGTCAAAATTATCAGAGGCACTAAAAGCAAACAGATTTTTGTTTCAACGGTTTGAGATTTCGGACAACTGATTTCGGTTTCGGTTTCAACCGATATCAATGAGGCTTTAGCTTTTTTTATTTTTTATCCAAAAACAACGGTCGCGTTTATTATTTCTTGCAGCATATATAACCACTTCTCACTGGGAAACTGTAACCAATGTAACAACCACTGCTCACTTAGCAGTCAGCAGAAGAGCTTGTCTAACTGGAATTTTTGATCAAACAAGCTGCAAAGTCAGTATAAATGCGAGAGTCCCTGTAGATTTTTAAGAAAGGTTGCTGGACTAATTAAATCAATACAGACCGCAAGTAGTCGCAGAAGTCACGCGATTGAAATAAGATTGTGTCGCAACTTTTAGGGGAAATTTCACAAAGGTGGTTTTACTAAACCATTGGTTTAACGTAAGTTTTGCATGATTTGCATAATTTCATTACGAAATATATATTGCCTGATTCGTCACGAATTTCGTGGATTTGCTTTTGGTTTAGCTCGGTTGAAATTTCAGCTAAACAGAGACACCTGCTGCGCTGCAGGTTTGAAATTTTAACTGAGCTAAACCAATGGTTTAAGAAAATCTACGAAATTCGTAACGAATTATTCGATATTTTGTAATGAAATTACGTGATAATCATGCAAAAGGTACCTAATACTGATTGACCTGTTATAAAGCAAAACATCTGGTCTCCATATTTTATCCGTTGGTACTCGTATTTCGCTGACTCCATTGTAATCTTCTGGTTTCCAGATCATGCTATGATCTTTCCAATCCTAAAAAACAGAAAAAAACAATTTTTTAATTGATAAAGTTAAATAAGTTAACTTCAAGTTTAAGTTTAATTAACTTAAATAAGTAAAATTACACTTAAAGACTTACCCCGATGAGTGAGATGCGGGTATGAGATTCAATGTCCCTCAAAATAAGTTAGTAAAAAATTAAATGCTTAAATGCTTAAATGCTTAAAATATTATATAGCGGCTAGGTTTACAGTTTTAATTTATTTGACACTGTAATATGTATTAATTTAATTTAAATCTATATCTCATTAATTCGTTTTCAATACGGCCTAGAAGTTCAAATAGCTTTATTGTGTTGTAAATTCAGTAAATTAACTCAATTAGAAATTGGACGGTCTCAACATTTATCCTAATTTGCAAGCGTTTTTGTTGTTTCTAATTTTTACGCGGCGGCCTCAGCCGCCGCGTATATACTATATTACAGCAGCAGAATTTAACACGTATCTTCTGCTGCTGTGTATTAATGCACTTGAAAAGTTGGTAGGTCCGAAAATACACGTAATGTGTGTGCGTGTCTGTTCTTGGTGTGTGTTAATCTGCAATCTAGGTAAGTGTACATGAGCGCATCCGGCAGACACAAATCTTCACAGCGCAAAGATCATCGCACAAATGCAATGCTGGTGAGTTTTGTATACAGAAACAATAAAACCTGGCACAATAATGTTTCCCAGATTGTTATTAAGCACGTTAGAACCTTAGATCATCAAGTCTTCAAAAAAGGCAAACCATGCTGTTGCAAGCAAGATGAATGGTGCGGTTCCCTGCCATTTGGCTATGACGACACGTCCACGTCAGCGCCTTATTTCGCATTGGCAAACGACAGCAACGCTTTTAAACGGCGGGGTTTTTGATCCGCCGTTTAAACGATTATACTTCAGAGTGGACTCGAATTTAGGTGTTTATAAATGCTTTTTACAATGTTTACTATATAAACAACTGATTGTATACTAAATATTTTACTTCGCGAGCTCAAAGATGAGCGATTTCAGGTTAGTATTACCAAAAAAAACCCGGTATTGGTTTCATATTTGTATTTTAACATTCCCTGATTAACCTTTTAATGCCCAAAGTATCACTCTCTAGGCCACATCTGTGACACCTTCTAGTTTTTTGGCCACTGCTCGGGCTACCTGCGTCGTAGAGAGATCGCTAAACCACCATTCGATAGAGAAGTTGATGGTGAACAAAAAATAATGAAGTCGCTTAGGGGTCTCAGATGCAGCATTTTTTACTTATATGGGCTCAAAGTTCAAAGTTTGTGAACAATTTGCGCCATCGCTCAGTATACCTCACCCTAGAGTATTAACACAGCAATTGTGCGCCTGCCATAGTTGAGTGCTAGAAATAAACTACAATATCCGCTGTATGTGATGCACAGAAAGTTGACTGCCGAAGTTGCAATCGAAATTCATCATATGGCCATAAAGAAAATACTAATTTTGCGATGAAAAAAGTCACATTTGCACAATGCTTAAATGAGCATAGGCTTCGCTGTGTGAGAGTAGGACTAAAAATTGCCGACCAAATGCGAAGACCTACAATTTCACATGAAAAAAGCTCAAAGATCTTGTCACTTGAATAGACTAGTCAAGTTGCATAGCCATTAGCCCCAGATATAGTAGTTCATCATGAGGTATCTCACATGATCCACTGGGCACTAAAGGGCTAAGCTTAAATTTGAAACTTAACCTGAAAGCACGATATAGCCACGAAGACATGTACTGTAGCTGTGTGTCATGCTATGAAAAGTGTTGCTTTAAAAGTTTTGCTGCCGCGTTTTATATTCGAAGAATATCCTCGGTGCTCTAAGCATGTGCCTGTCCCACAGAAATCTAGGTATCAAAAATTAGTTTAACCTTACTCGCAAAACGTGCTTGTTT